>LFYR01001350.1:0-12406 GCA_001185155.1 Zostera marina
AATTCGAATTCGATTAGTGTCGGATAGTATTTTCAGTATCCGAATTCGTATCCGAATTCGATTATCCGAATTCGATTAGGCTTAAACGAATTCGAAATCGAATTCGAATTCGGATTTCGGATATCCATTGACAGGCTTAGGAAGGACAAACCAGTATTATCTTTGGACTCATTGACAAAATCACGAAAAGCTATGATTGATTCAAAATCTTCTGATGAAGAAGATGATGAAGATACCGCAACTTCACGGTAAAAGGAAATTGAAGAAGAATGAACGTTTTTAATAAGTGTTTAATTTTTTTTCAAAATAAATACACATATTTAATTACAAATTTAGTCCCACGAAGCCTCTCACCAGAGTACTGGTGCCAAATGGATCTATATACATCCACATCCTCAATTTTGAAAAGTTTATATTATTATTAATTAATTTTTTTACAAATAATATAAGGATACTTATATAAAATTTCTACATTTTATATAATTTCAGTATTTTTTAATAAATACTTTTATTTATCTAAATAAAATTCAGATTTAATTATTTTTATACAGCTTTTTTCAAGTACGCTCAGCATAAGGTAAGCTCAAAAATACTCACCCTTGCTGAGCCGTTGGATATTGTACCTCTTCATCCCAACCGTCCTTCGTTTTAAGAGTTTTTTGTTGTTTTATTTTGATATTCTTCGTATCAGAGAAGATGATCGGATGTAACAAATGAAATTGAATTGAAATTGTTGATGATAAATCACTCGACGGAAATGATATAAATAGACCTTACAGACTCAATCTATGATCTACTTTACATGATTATGGATTACAATTGCAATAAAATAATGCTAAACTAGGAAACCATGCAAATAAGGAAATCATGCAATGGAAACAACTGACTAACAATTAAATAATAAAATATGGAAACTAATCAACCATGCAATAATTAAAATAAGGAAACATGCACGTAACGTAAATATGAAGTTGTCGAGAATTTTTATAAAATACCAATCTTTTGATATAAACGTAATCGGCCCACCTTGTCGGAGTTTTCTTGAGACGCTTGGTTGAGGTGCGGGTCGTATCAATTTTCTCCTCCTCAGAATTGAGTTCGTCCTCGAACGTATCCATTAGGTCGGTTGGAAGAGTTGACATAGATCAAAACTTGTTCAATTATTGAAGGAAGATTTAGCGATTGAAGACTTCGGTTTCCACTCATCGGAGGAAACCTCAATCGTCGTAAACTAGGCAAAGCCCATTGATTCTTCAAAGGGCCGAAAATAGTTTAGACCCAACCAAAGTAAATAATTTGTTAACTATTGTGGTTAGAATATTTTGTTAATTGAACTAGTTAATCATGTACTAAATTCAATAAATAAGAGGATGATCTATGTTAAGATCATCAAAGTATTTTTCGACCAATTCCTTAGTACCTCAGGTTCCTCCAGGAGAATTCTCTTCTTAACCTTCGGCTCCAAACTTGGAGATTCTTTTCTCATCTCGGCCCTGATTTTAGAGATTTCTTATTTCAATAATGTCTTGATGACCTCCAACGAAGGACGGTTGTTACACCGTGCAGTTTGAAAATTGATGACCAAAATGAGCTCTTGAAGATAGGATCACGATCTGACACAATCACGTTGGGGAAGCCGTGCAGTTTGATAATCGTTTCCGAGAAGAGCTTTATGATACGCTCGATCCTCTACCGGCTAATCAATTAACATTTCAAATACTAATCATGGAGGTAATGCTACCATATGATGATGAGACGGATGAAACCAATATGGAAGCAAAAAAACATCTCAAATACTAATTATGGAGGTAATTATACCATATGATGATGAGACGGAGGAAACCAATATGGAGGTAGTCCCTAAGGAGAATGAATCTATCCCAGTCGAACTGCACTCCATCACTGGATCTTTGTCAGCACCCTCGATCCATGTCGCTGGGGAGATCAAGGGACAACACTCGACGTATTAATCGATTCGGGAGCTCATTTAAATTTCATCCACGGTAGACTTTCTCAACTCTTGGAGCTCACTGTCGATCATACTCATAGCTTCCAAGTGATTGTCGGCAACGGAAACTCTATGGCATGTGATGGTGTTTGTCACGATGTCAATTTACTCTTGAACTCACTATCAATTCGAGTAAATCTGCATGTAATTCCCTTCCATAGTGCGGACGTCATCCTTGGGGTTGATTGGTTGAAGGAACTCGGAGATGTCTCGTTCAACTTCAACAACCAAACTCTATCGTTCACTCACCAATACAGACAAGTGCGGCTCACCAGTGTTCAACCACGATTCTGAGATCCTTTAAACTCGTCCGAGGACGGACTTTCTTCCGAGAAGGACGAGATTGATACGCTTGATCCATTGTCTGCCAAGCGAGCAAAGAAAACATCCAAGTTGGACTAGTATGTCCACTAACAGATTCACTCTCTATGCACACCATGCACGTCCACCCCATCTATTGCATTTAATATTTTAATATTATTTTATTATGATTAGGGGATATTCACAATTAACCCCATGCAAGTTAATTTGGTAGGTAGCTATAATTTAAGATTTCATTCCCGATTCTAGTTGATTGGAAATTAGCTATAATTTAGGATATCTCTATTATTTTATTAAGATATGATTTTATTTGTAAGGTTATATAAAGCCACGATAGTATGGAATAAAGGAAATCAATCTTGAGTATTATAATATCTTTCAATTGTAGAAGATCTGAGAAGCTCTGGTCTCCCTTCCCCTGGTACGAAGCGTATCAGCTTAGCAACTGATTGTGCCGTGTAGGGAAATTTGATGGCTGCAAAGTGTGCACTCTTGCTTTGGCGATCGACGACGACAATAATTGATGATTTGCCTTGTGATAATGGAAGTGAAGTAATAAAATCTATAGATATCTCGTCCCATATTTTGTTGGGTATAGGGAGGGCTGCAAAAGTCTTTGAGCTTTTGATGTTGATGGTTTTGTGGCATGGCAAATAACACATGCACGTACATATTTTTTTATGTCATCTCCCATTCGTGCCAGTAAAAGGATCTGCAGATACGAGATGTTGTAGTTTTCCTCAATAATCAGAGTTCATATTGATTCATTATTTGGGACTAGTAGACGTCCTTCACGTATTATATAGTCTCCATGGATTGTAAATTTGGGTGCAACTTTAGGCGTTGTCAGTAATGTCTCCCATAATTGCAGGTATTCACCATCGTTTTTCGCAGCGCTCACTAATTTATTCAGAATATGTGATGTTGGTGACGAGATTGATAGGAAGGGTTCTGGCGATGGTGAGTTGTTGATTTCGTGTGGTGGATCTTCTCGTCATGATAGAGCATCGACCACCGTATTTGCACATCCCGGACGATAAACGATCTTGTATTTGTATACCAAGAGATGACGAAGCCATCTTTGTTGGTCTGCACCTTGGATATTTTGTGTATCTAAGTGTATGAGACTGCAATGGTCGGTTATAATAGTGAATTCTGGACCATTGAGGTAGTGACTCTATTTTTTTACCGCCTCCACAATTGCTGTCATTTCTTTAACGTATGTAGATCAGGCTCTGATTGAAGGGGTGAATATTTTACTGAAGTAGGCGATGAGATGATTCTTTTGTGTTAGGACAGCACCCAGAGCATGACCTGCGACATCGGTCTCTATGGTGAATGGAATATCGAAGTTTGGTAGAGCCAATGTTGGAGTGGAGGTCCACTCTTTCTTTAATATATTGAGGGCCGCCTGAGCATTGTCATTCCATAAAAAAATATTTTTACACAAAAGGTCGGTGAGTGGAGCTGCGATGGAAGTGAATCCCCGGACAAAACGTCGGTAATATCCGGCAAGGCCGAGAAAACTATGAAGGTGACGGACTGATTGAGGACGAGGTCAATCAACGATTGCTTAAATTTTTGAAGGATCGACATCTACTCCTGAATTAGAGATCATATGACCCAGATACTTTAGTTTTGGCAGTGCAAACTCACATTTGGAGGCTTTAGCAACTAAGTTGTTTGCACGTAATATGGTGAATACTCGTCGAAGATGTCCGAGAT
The DNA here is from genome assembly GCA_001185155.1 of Zostera marina. NCBI lineage: Eukaryota > Viridiplantae > Streptophyta > Magnoliopsida > Alismatales > Zosteraceae > Zostera > Zostera marina. Next base: position 4,055 of record LFYR01001350.1, read on the forward strand.
GATCTTCTCTTGTTGCGATGTAGATAAGGATGTCGTCGAAAAATACAAGTACGAAGATATGGAGAACTTCTTTAAACACCACGTTCATTTTGGATTGGAAGGTTGATGGGGCGTTGCAAAGTCCAAAAGGCTTTACGAGGAATACGTAATGGCCATTGTGTGTCCGGAAGGATGATTTGGGAACGGATTCGGGTACCAACCGGATTTGATGGAAGCCTGCACGTAGATCGATCTTTGTAAATGATGGTGTGAGGGATCGCTAGAGTAAGCTCGCCGTCCAACCTAGTACAAGTGTTCCTCCAAGAATTATCAACCCCCTCTCCTGTTGGACCAGGGGAGGTATTTATAGCCTTCTCTTGCTGTCCTTGGGCCTCGTGGGCTCGCCTGCCGAGCCCATTCGTTCGTCCGGGCCTACCCTGACACCGCTCCTGCTGCCTCCCCGGGCTCCGTTGGGATCTCGCGCGCCTTCCGCGTGCATGGTATGATTGCTGTTCCTGCTGTCGCTCCTGCTGGACGCCGATTTTTTGAGAAAGCCTTGTCGGTCGTGCGACCATCGTCGCTCCCATGGATCTTCGTCCCTTCCGGCTACTGACCTGCGCCACTTCCTGTCGGGGTCCCCGATGTCGGGCCGCTAGGCCCGCCGTTGAGCTATCCACGTCCGCTCCCATGCCCTTTCGGGCGGTGGGCTTGCCTTCGTGGGGCGCCACCTGGGGCACCCTGACGTTCCCTCTTTTTTTAGCTGTACCCGTGCTTTGTTGTTGTTGTTTTTTTTCCCGTCGCGTCGCCGGCTATTGTAATACTTGCTTTGCTTTAGTAAATGTATTTCCTTTGCTTTTCTTTACTTCGTGTTTTGATTTCGGCCTTGCGCGTTGGTGCAGTTTTGCGCTATTCGGCGTCCTCTGCCGACGTTGCCTGGGCCATTCTCGAGCTTCGCCCTTGCTACCCGGTGCGAGCCCCTCCTTCGCCGACGCTCCTCCTTCGTTCCACCTTCCCTCTCCTAGCGGGGGGTTTCACCCATTACGTTGTTTCATTTGATCCGCCGGGCGAGTCCGCAGGTGGGCCTGCTTGGACGCCCCCGCCCCGTTATGCGTGCTCTGTTTGGTTGTTGGGCGCTGCAGGGTCTTTGTCAGACGTCTCTCTGATTCCTCGCCGCCCGCGCCAGGCGCTGACCATCACTCTGCTCCCCGACGATCTGGGCCCTGGGCTCCCTTGAAGGCCTCCCGGCCCATCCACTCCAAGTAAACGCGACGCCTCATCTTCCGCGCCCTCCGAACCCTATATAAACCTCACTTCCCCTCATCCTCGCGTCTGGTTTTCATTTCTTCTTTCGCCCTCGCGCTCGTCTTCCTCAACTATGACTTCCCTCTTTTCTCCAAATTGCTCATGGCCGCTCCTCCTCACTCTGCCGCTGGCTCCGCCGATGCACCTCACTCCGCCGTTGGCGCCGCCTTTGCGGAATCCCTTTTTGCCACTCCGAATGGCAAGAACCCGCTGTCTGTCGTTAGTGTCAACGCGGTCCGGGACGCTCCGGCGAAGATGGGCCAGCCTGACCTTGCCTTCACCGAGGCTGGAAATCGCCTCGCCTCTTAGCCGCCGCCGGGCATGGTCGCCCTCTACACCAACTAAGCCGAGGCCGGCCTGACTCTTCCGCTCCCTCCTCTGGTGGCCGAAGCCATGCATTTCTGCGACATTTCGCTCTCCCAATTCCCCCCGGTCGCCATCGATCATCTAGTGACCTTTTCTCTACTCTGTTGCCAGTCTTCCTCATCTGGTTCTCCATGACGTCGATGACGACTGACCCTCGCCAGCTGCTGATCGCCCAGAGATCGCCGACTACCATAGTGAATCGCCGACTACCATAGTGAATCGCCGACTCCACTTGGTTTTTTCTCGAGCCTCTACTCAGCTCGAAAGTCAAAAAACCTAAGGCCAGTCGCCAACTCCACCTGCTTAGTCGCCGACTCCACTTGGTTTCTTTTGAGTTAGCCCAATTAATACCTACGCTCCGGTTGGAATTCGCTTTTGTCATCTATGACATCTGAAAGGCAAAAGCACGATTACCATCTGAGAAACAAGGGTAAATCCTCAGTGGTACCCGATGGTGCACAAACTGAGCATCCTCAACCAAACATACAAGTTGAAAGGTTCGAGGATGCCCAAACTGATCTGCCCCCTCGGACATCCATCTCTCCTAATCTAGAAGCAAGGTTGGTTAACTTCATGGATAACATTGAAAGAAAAGTTAGCAACCTTGAAAAAGCAAGGAGTCAGAGAACCATCACCCGCAAGAGAGCGTGTGAATCGGCTTCTCACAATTCTCCAACTACGGAGAAAAAGAAAGGTCTAGAGCCAGAAAAATCAAGAGCTGGACCCAGTAAGAGTCGCACTGATAGGACTCTTACAACACGATTCGTAGAGGACCTCCGTCGGAAGCTGACCGACACTCTAGTCATCAGCAATCCGATCGAGTTCTTAAGAGTCAAAAGCGCTCCTTTCCAAGAGGACCTTTTGAAGGTGGCCTTTCCACTGACCTGACGGGTACCCAGAATAGAGTCGTACGATGGTTCGAGTGATCCACAAGATCACGTCAACCTCTACCTCAGCGTTCTGGAACCGCAAACCACTGATAACGCACTGCCGTGTCGAGCATTCCCCGACACTCTTAAGGGCAATGCCTATCGATGGTTTTCTAGTCTGCCAGTCGGATCAGTTTCCAGCTTTGCAGACCTCGCGTCCAAATTCATCGCCCAACATGTGGGGATGATCAGGATCAAACACAGCGCCAATGCACTATTGGCGCTACGACAGGACAAACTGTCTCTAAGGGATTACACGATTAAGTTCACTTCAATGATGACAGAAGTGAGCGACTTAATCCCAAGTTTGGCCATTGCGGGGTACACAAACGGGCTGGTACCCTACTCCTCTCTGGCCCTGAATCTCACGCTCCACAAAGTGGAGACCTTACCCGACCTCTTCCAACGAGCTCAGTCATTCATTGAGGTGGAAGAGAAGAATGAAAACAAGCTAGTGGAACTCGAGAACACTAGCTTCAAAAAACAAAAGTTCGAGAGAAAGAGCTACAATGACTCCTCGAACAGATACACTAGCAATGCGGCTGATTCCTTCAGAAAGGATTGGAAGCCTAAACATGATAACAAGGTGTATCAAACATCCGTCAAACAATCGCCAAGGGGTCCACCTCAACCTTGGAGGAACCGGACCCCACTAACAATCAGCAAAGGCGAACTGTTTGAAAAACTGAGGAACAGAGCGGATCTGCCCGCTCCTCGCTCTATGGACCCTGCAACCAAGGATCGTCGCCAGAAAAGTGGAAAATTCTGTGAATTCCACAAGGACCACGGCCATCTGACAGACTATTGCTGGGAATTCTCGCTTTATGTCGAGCAATTAATTTCGAACGGCGAACTTGACAACCTGGTCAAAGGATCCCGGGATCGAAACAATTGCAAGTCTGACATGAATGAGAAGCGCCCACGCTCTCCTTCACCAGACAGTGACAATAGCGAGGACCACCCACGGAAAACCATCCATATGCTATTTGGTGGTAGACCCACAGGAAGGCTAGCATAACTAAGAGGAATAGGAATAAGCTGTCGCCCAAAAGTCCTTGAATCTGGCACACGGACAACGTACAGCAACATCGCGCTTAGTATTAAGCGCGTTAGAGCCTCTTAGTCTATGTGTTAGTTTAAAAATTACAAATCTTATTGTTGTAATTTACATCTTTTAATAAAATTTAGATTTATCATCTACCTACGACTCTAGCTAGCACCCCACATTATGAATCTATTTTGTCGCTATTGCCTTAATAGATCAAAATTATCTTTAAACACATTATGATTCAGCCCAATCTGGTCCCTTCAACCTAGATATGAGTCCAAAAAGTTGCTCTGTCATCATGGCCAGAGTTCAACCACGCGTTAGGGTCTAAAAGCAGAGTCCTAGGTAGTTGATAGGTGCAAGTGAACCCAACCACAAGAGGTTCTAAGTACCCGCCACAAATCAGAATCTATCATGTCGCTACGGCCTTAATAGATTAGTAATCGTTTTTAAAACAATTTCACCCCATATCATTGTTACATCTTTGATATGGGACAAAAGTTGCTCCGTCACCTCGGCCGGAGTTGAACTACATAGTAGTGAACCTAGAACACAACTCTAGAGTCTTAGGATTGATAGTATCTTTTTATTGTTATCTTTCGACATATTTGTTATCTTTCGAATTTGTTAATCGATATTGCGACTTACTATTAGTTATGAAGTTTAGTTTATTTTCGCGAATTTAACCGTAAACTGAGCTACGATTCGTACGACCAAGTCTACGCCCAGAGTGGCTAGCGATAGGGTTAGTCTAATTTACGTCCAGAGTGGCTAAATTACGACTCGCGAATCTAGTTTCGGGTCTTAGTTACAATTCAAAAGAATAAAGTAAATGAACAATTGAATAGAAAAGCAAAAGCGATTAATTTCATTGAAAATTCAGATTACAAAAAAAAGATAGCAATTACAAAAAGATTACAAAATAAAAGGACTTATAAAATCTATTCTTGCGCGGCTTCGTCCTTCATCTTGTCGAGAGCCTCTTTATTCTTCACGAGCTCTTCAGGATGCTGCTCTACCCACGCCATGATATCCGTGATGTAGTCCGGAGGTAGAGCAGGAAACACTGTCGGGCCAAAGAAGATAAGCTCTTGAAGCTGGTCGGATTGGTAGCGTACATCCAAATCCAACCCAGCAGCTCTTCCAGAAAGTGCGACATTGTCTTCTTTAAGAGCAAGTACCTCTTCTTCTGCACTTGCGAGCTCGCTTTTCAGCTCAGTGGTTTCTCGTTGGCTCTGAGCGGCTTGCTTCTTTAACTCCACTATCGTAGCCTCAAGCGAGGCCACGTGCCCTTTCTAACTAGCTAACTGGCTCTTCAGATCTTTAGTATCTTTAGAACGGCCAGAAGTAGCAGCTTTTAGATCTTTGCGAAGTGCCAAGATCTTCGCGACATACTCATCTATCTCTTTCTGCTTGGACTCAATGGTCTTGTCCTTCTTCGGCAGAATATTGTCGCGGAGGTTCTCCATCCTGGACCTCACGTTCTTCAGCTTATCGAGGGCTCTCTCGCTTTCTTTAAATTTAACGTCGAGTTGGTTATACTTCTCTTGAATCTTCTCGACGTCATGGATAGAGTCTCCATGATAACAAGCATGTGCCATATAACACGCGGCATTCATATGCTTTAGTAACTCACTCCTGCACCAAGTCCCAGGATGACCCAATAGGAGTGACATCGCTTCCCTTCGAGTTTCAGCATCAGCCATGAAGTCGGGAAGTGTCACCCCAGCAGAAGTGTAAGACACATAGCTCCTGGGAGGTGGTGGTGCGGAGCGAGAGCTCGACCCATGCTCAAAGGTCCGGCGAGGCTCGCTGCGAGAAGTCTTCTTCTTTCTCAGCCTAATCAGCAAGCCTTCTCGAAACCTCTTGCGCATGTAGAGAGGTGCAGCATCGTGGTATAAAATCGAGCGTTGGTGGTTCACGCGCTTCTTCCACGTCCTCAAATGTAAAGTCTTCCCTTTGGCAAAGGACAAAGGGAACACCGCGCGGCACAGAGTATGCGGTGAGTGTACGCGCTATTCGATCCGAGGCCTCGATATCCCACGTGCTCAGTTCGATCGAGGCATTCATGTGCACTCGATTCGGATCATTCCACATTTCCCGACTCCCGGGAAGAAATTCAGAAGTTATAAAAATGAACTCCTTTCTCCAATTGCATCCGAAGTTCGTCGGGAGCTCGTCGACGATATTCTTATCAAAGTGTCGCCGCGTGAATCCAAAGCGACCGGATGCAGACTTCTCTTTCGTGAGCTTGTAGAAGTACAGAAACAAGCTCGCCGTCGCAGCAATATTGAGCCCCTAGCAGATGTTCATAAAACCCCGCAGGATCACAAAGAATCCCGCCGGGAGCTGTGACAGAGACACCTCGAATGTCAGAAGCACTTCGCTTATAATCTCCGGAATCGGCAGCTCGGAAAAGTGCTTGAAGTAGATCCTCAGGATGGCCTGGAACCCCGGGGGCGGTAGATTTATCGGCTGGTATCGCGACATCCAGAATCGCAGATGACCAGATATTTGAATCCCCGACAGCAGTGATCGAGCGTCGCTCGCATTCAGATTGGAGGGGGGATTCACTCCATCGGACCCATCCAAGGTTGCATGAGTCATCACTTGTTCATATTCGCCATCCCCAGAACGGCCGATAGGAAGCAACCTTGGCACGCCATTCACGGCAATTTCACAATGAGCGAACCCAGAAGGGTTCAAAGCTCCAACATATGTATTTAAGTCGAGGTCCGGGTCTCGACTAGCATTCAGATCCACGGGAGGTGGCGGAGTTCTTTCAGAGGCCGGCCCGCTCTACGGCGTGGAAGAGGTGCACCACGGTCCACAGTCAAGGTCTCCTCAAAGTTTATATTCAGAGGAGGAGGGACCCCTTCATTCTCTTCGAGCACACGTACTTTGCCCTTCCCAGTGGTGCGCCTTCTCTTTCTCTTCAGAGAAGGAGCTTGGTTCGGGTTCAGTCCCGACACAATATGGCCTTCCGCGTTGACGACCAATGGAGCGGTGCGATGCGCGGAAGAATCATCTATAAGCATAGGAGTCGCCGACTCCAGCACACGAATCGCCGATTCAATGTCAGGAATCGGCGAGACACGGCCAGCAGTCGCCGACCCAATGGCAGCTGAGCCCTGCCCCCTTCGCTTGAAGGATTTCCCTTTAACAGGACCTGCATGTGTCGCCGACTCCACAATAGAAGTCGCCGACACAGAGGCCACGGGAATTTCCCCCAGCTCAAGTGGCTGCCGTACGACCACAAGGGCCTTGTACTGAGTCGCCGACACCGGCGAGGCGCCAAGTAGTTCGTGCACGGTGGCACTCAGCTCCATACCATGAGGTGGAACGACCGGAATCGCCGACTCAACCTCTCTGTCAGGAGAGGGAATCGGCGATTCAACGGTGTTCAACACCTCATCTAGATTCTCCGCGGTCATTTCAGCTATGAAAGCTGACGTTTCATCTTCATTCAGTTGGGACAAAGGGGAATCGGGGGTAGACATGAGGGCAATCGACGATTCTAAGGTTGAAAGCTGGGGAATCGGCGATTGAAAAATGTGGGGGTTTAGGCGATTTAAGAGTGGCAAAAGTGTTGTGAGGGTTTGGGGAAAACCTCTCCACTATTTGTAGCCCTTGGGAAAATTGCAAAAAACCCCCAGAAAACCCAAAATTTACAAAATTTGAGATCAAGAATCGATCTCCAAATCCCCGAATCACGCCAAGTCGCCGACTCCATATGGCAGTCGTCGACTCCGGGAAAAAACTCACAGCGCTGTGAGAAAAATTTCCTTATTTGGAGATTTTACAAATATTCCCCGTATATCTTCCAAATATCCCAAGGATCTCCCAAAAAGATCCGACGGTTACACTAGGAGTCGCCGACTCACAGAGGGAGTCGCCGACTCGCAGGGGTAAAAAACAAAAATACCACCTACAGTTACCCAAACCATAGGTATCGCCGAATGGTAGGAGTATCACAAACTCCAGTCGCCGATTCCGGGTAAAATAACACTAAAACTGCCCCAAGTGCAAGTTTTCAGGGGGGAGTATCACAAACTCTCCCGACACTTTTGTCACTTCGGCCAGAAGTTGTCAAATTTCAAGGAGGGAGTATCACAAACTTTCCCGACACTTCTGTCGCTTCGGTCAGAAGTCATCATACTTCAGGAGGGAGTATCACAAGCTCTCTCCATCGTTAAGGTTCCGAATTTCAAGGCAACCTTTGAGTGTCGAATATCTCTGATTCGTCGTTTACTCTATCTCTAGTAACCCGACGCTAGTCTAGAGGTATAAATTGTCCATAAATTTAACCGTAGGCTGAGCTACGATTCGTACGACCAAGTCTACGCCCAGAGTGGCTAGCAATAGGGTTAGCAGAGTCTAATTTACGTCCAGAGTGGCTAAATTACGACTTGTGAATCTAGTTTCGGGCCTTAGTTATAATTTGGAGGGTAATTTATATGAAAGATTAGCAAAGGAAAAACAATAGATAGTTCACCGACAGTCACATACTTCGAAAAACACTCGTCGTAAAGGTTTGTGTGTCACAAGGGCACAATTTTCGAGAGGGAGTGTCACAAGCTCTCCCGACACTTCTGTCTATTTAGATAGAAGTCGTCACATTTCGAGAGGGAGTATCACAAACTCTCCTGGCACTTCTGTCTATTGGATAGAAGTCGTCACATTTCGAGGGGGAGTATCACAAGCTCTCCCGACACTTCTGTCTATAGA
>LFYR01001350.1:43064-67292 GCA_001185155.1 Zostera marina
GGGGGGGGTGGAGCTCCAGTGGCGGGCTTCATTTTGTCCAATACCTTTGCCAAGTTTAGGCATTCGGCTGTCGTGTGGCCGTTGTCCTCGTGGTATTCGCAAAACCTGCGGGTGTCCCTGAACGCTGCCGTGTCCTTCCTCATCGGCCTTGGCGGGGGTAGGGTTCCCGTTCTACTCAACGTGAGGAAAACTGCCTTTGATTCGCCACCGGGGTAGGGCCTGCTTCCCTTCGTCCTCCTCCTGCGGGGGCGCCCGTCCTGTACGTGGCCGCCTGTGGGGCGACCGGGGGCTTGGTCTGCGGCTGCTATTGCTGTGGTTGGTTCTGCTGTTACCCCCCCGCGCCTACGGGGGTGCCTTTCCCCCTCTGCTGCCGTCTTTACTCCTGGATCTTCGTTCCCAGGTAGTCCTCCACGTTGCACTCTCCATGGGACATTTCCATTGCTTCGGCGAAAGTGTTTGGCGGCTTTCACACCAGGTCCCCTGCGAAGAAAGTGGGTAGGAGGCTGTTCGTGAGGGCGTATAGCACTATCTCTTCTGAGATTCCCTCGATCTTCTGCACCTCGCTTGCGAACCGATCCATATACACGCGTGTGCTTTCAGCCTTTCCCTGCGCGATGGCACTGAGGGTAGCTTTGATTTTGGGTCTCCTCCGACGGTGTGTGAAAGCCGCCCGAAAACCACCACCAGGCTTTCGTATGTATGCACGGACCCTGCTGGCAGCGTCCTGTACCATGCTATCGCGTCGCCAGTCAAGGCTCTGCGGAACATCCGGCACCAGATGTCCTTTCTGCTCGTCCTGTCCTCTATGTTGGTTTTGAACGAGTGAAGATGATCCTCCGGGTCCGTGTCTCTCTTGTAATACGGGATCTTTGGGGCCCTCCAGCCTGGGGGGTATTCCTCGTCCAGTAAGTGTTGTGCCAGGGCTTCTCCGCCTACCGTCTACTGCCAGTATCGTACTAACTCCCGGAGCTCCCGCGGGCGGGGCGTCGTTCCCGGGTCCCCCGACAGGGGGGCCGGTCCGTACATCGGGTCGCCACCCTCGCCCCCGTCCGACTCCAAGGTGTGGGGGGTTACTGTGACCTGGTGCACTTGCTCCTGCAGCTGGCGCTGGCTCTTCTGTAGAGTGGATATCAGTTCCACGAGTTGAACACTCTCCCGCTTGTTCTTCCTTTCCGCGCGCTCCCTTCGACGGAGCCTCTCGTGCTCCTTTTCCTTTTCCTTCGCCCTGCTCTCCCTTCTCTCCCGGGACCGCGTACTCCTTTCCTTGGGCAGGGGTGTGGGCCCGCTTCGTCTTCTCCTCCTGGGCGACTCCCACCCGTACCTTATTTCCTCTAATTCCATGCGTAACCTTTCCTCCTGGGCGTCCCACTCCTCGTTGGCTCTCATCTCCTCCGAGTACCGGTCCCGCGAGTGGTGCGGCACCGGCCGGTACTCCAACGTCCCTCGCTCGCGTCGCCTCGAGCATTCTTCTACCTGGTATTTGCTTCTTTCTGTCATCTTCCTCCTCCTCTCCGGCTGTTGCGTGTTCGTTCACGTCAGGTTTACCACTGTTGGTGTGTGGGCTCACCGGAGTAAGCTCGTCGTCCAACCTAGTACAACTGTTCCTCCAAGAATTATCACCCCCCCTGTTGGACCAGGGGAGGTATTTATAACCTTCTGGTGAGACATGCCTGATTACGGCAGTCACTCCCAGCAACGCCTTTCAACAAGGACTAGGGTTCCGTCGCTTTAGGCCGGACAGCTCCCACGGTGCGGAACAAGTTTATCGTCCAAATCGCCGAGTTAGCCCGTAAGTCACGATTGGACTACCAAGTCGCCGAGTTAGGGCCCAGATCGAGAGTATGGTAGACTGCACATCTCGCCCCTGGAAACTCGGAGAGTTTGCCCTAAATAGGCGATTTCCATACCTGAATCGCCGACTTACGACCGTTACTCGCCGCCAGCCAACGTCATAAATGTTTCCATATATGACCATAGGCGCGATGTCCTCCTTTGATCACGCCCTCCGAGACCCTATAAAAAGGGTCCCAAGGGGACACTCAAAGGCACAACACAAGTTCTACTCTCACCAGAGCATCACTAAGAAACTTGCCGATTCTCACTAGAATCGCCTAGTTTCTACTTGCAGGTTTTTGACGTAGAGCGCGCGTCGTGGACTCGAGAGCCTCCAGCATCACCTCGCACCACCGCGAGCCCTAGTAGCAGATTCAGTGCTTCATCAGCTAGCGCCATTTGTGGGACTACCGAACCACCGGTATCCCGTCGTAATCGCGATTTTTTTTGCAAAGTCCGGCTCGAGCTCTCCCGGAGGGTTCGCCGACTTTGTCAACTAAGTCGTCGATTTAGATCGATAGCCGATTCTCGACTATCCATCGCCACGGTTGGATTCGCCTCGTCGTTTCAGTAAAAAAAAAAAAGTATGGGGTTTTTCGCCTTTTTTCACTTCCAGTGATATCGTCGGTCCACCTCCGGAATTCCCAGTTTCGATTTTGGGGTTCTGAGACCACATATCACGTGAAAAAAGTTTTCTCTACGAGTACAAAAGAGCAGAATTTCCAAAAAGTGTTAGGAATCTTTTCTAGGATAGGTCTAAATAGGCATCCCAAAAACCACCTCCGGCGGCACGATTTTCTGCTGAAAAATTGCACAAAATTTGTGACATTTTTTGCTAATTTCAAACTTTGGGGACTAGTAGCACTCCTCAAGGGGGTCACAAAACTGCAAAGAAATATCATACAAATTTTTTTCTGTTTTGTGATACCCGGGGGGGCAGGTACCTACCCATAGCTTCCGACACTTCGGAAGAACTTCTACTCGTTACCCGTTGCTTCAGCCCGGTAGAAGCAACCATCCCGGCTATTTATGGATCCTGTTGCTAAGGGTCAGAAGAAAGCTCTTGCCACTGCTACTACGGTAAGAGCTTCTAGCAGAAGGGTTGGTCCTCGTACTGTACCAACCTCTAATGCACCATCACCTACACATGAGGTGTCCTCACCACTCCCACTAAATGGGGGTGTGAACCCAACTACGACAACACAGGAGAGGCTTGCGCACATGTATGCTCTTATGTTGAAGTTGGACAAAAGGATAACCAACCTAGAGGCTTCAAGGAGCCGGACCACCATACGATGTACGACAAGCAAGTCTAACCCACATTTAAGGAAGACAAACTTAAGTACACATCATCGGTCTGAATCAAGGATATCCAAGGAGCTTCGAGAGCTCAAGGGAAAGAGTCCTATAATCTTAGGGCAACCCAAATCCAACTCGCATCACTCTCCTACGGGAGACAACCACGGTGAAACAAATAGACACAAGCATCTCAGTTCTCACCACAGGTCCGCAATATATCACTCGGGTATACCTTCGAGTTCCACGACTAGTGCGGATTACGATGCCACACTCATGAATAAGGTAATCAAGGAAGTGCTTCGTAAGACAAGCATGATATAAGGGGCCCACATGATTTTCTCAGAATAGGAAGGGCACCCTTTTATAGGGACCTCCTAAGAAAACCTTTTCCGCAATCTTGGCGGTGTCCGAAGATAGACTCGTACGATGGAACGACAGGTCCAGAGGATCATGTTAACCTCTACCTGAATATCTTGGAGCCGCAAACTACCGATAATGGGTTGTGTCGGGCCTTCCCTGGCACTCTGGAAGGCAACGCATATCAATGGTTTTCCGGTCTGCCGGCTGGCTCAATCTCCAGCTTCGCGGACCTCTCTTCCAAGTTCATCGCCCAACATGTGGGGATGATCAGAATAAAACACAGTGCCAATGCACTACTGGCACTACAACAGAACAAGCTGTCTCTGAGGGATTACACGATTAAGTTCACTTCGATGATGACAGAAGTGAACGACCTAATCCCATGTCTGGCCATAGCAGGATACGTGAGAGGGTTGGTACCCTTCTCCCCTTTGGCTCAGAATCTAATGCTCCATAAAGTGTAGACCCTGCCCGACCTTTTCCAACGAGCTCAATCGTATATTGAGATAGAAGAGGAGGACAATGACTAGCTGGACGAACTCGAGCCGTCCAGCCGGAAGAAACCTCGCTATGATAAAGAAGATACATACGAGGATACAAGTTCCCAGTCCGAAACCTCGACTAGTCTTCTTCGATACAGCGAGGAGTCTCCGGGTAGAAGTTATGGCTACCAAAGTCATAGCTCACACCCTAAATCCAGTAGCAGTTATGGCTACCAAAGTCATAACTCACACTCACAGTCTGGTAACAGTTATGGCCGCCAAAGCCATAGCTTACGCTCTCAATCCTATAACAGTGATGGCAACCAAAGTCACAGTTCACACTCACAGTCGAGTGCGTCACGCTAATAGTGGGGAACTATCATCTGTCAGAAGAAAGATAGGATTGGCCAGAGTAACCAGATAGCCTATGTATCCGACAGTGGCAACCAAATATCAAAGGAACTCATCTATTCTTTTGGTTATCACTTCTAGTGTTCTCAACCATGTAACAGCGATATTATTCTAAGTAGATGTCTCCTTTAACCCGTGGAGGTATTATGCGATATGTATGCCACATTTAGAATAATCATCCATCACTTCAGACGGATCAATCACCCATCGCTTCGGCTGGGTGACATCCATCGCTTCGACCTTATCTATCATCTATTCGACCTACGAATCAATGTGATAGTTACGAAATCTAATTTACGACAAAGAATCTAAATTACGATTACAAGTCTAGTTTACGATTTACGAGTCAAGATGCGACTTAAGAATCTAAATTACGACTCACGATTTTCGAATCAAACCCTAAGATTCCAAATATTTACGAATCTGTGTTCTCTTTCAAAATCTAATTTACGACGTACAAGTCTAAATTACGATGAAAAGTAAATACACCTATGATTTTTTGTAATTCTGAGTCGGTTTGGGAATTGTCTGCAAACCTGACTGACGGCTAAATTACGACTCTTAATTACAACCAAGCTCACGGCCAAAGTGCCTAAGTGGGGGATACAAAACCAAACATACGTCCAGAGTGGCTAAGTGGGGGTTACAAAATCTAGTTTACGGCCAGAGTGTCTAAATTACAATTTACGAGTCCAGTTTCGAGCCTACGTTACGGTTCTAGGATTAATACGGCAAACCAACAAGGGATAATTTCATAGGAATCAATCCATCGCTTTAGCTGGATGACACCCGTTACTCAAATCTAGCTTACGACCCACGAGTCTAAGTGATGATTACAAAATCTAATTTACGACAGAGTCTAAATTACGATTACAAGTCAAGTTTACGATTTACTTGTCCAAGGTGCGACTTAAGAATCTAAATTACGACTCCGATTTAAGAATCTAACCCTGAGATTCTAAATTCACAACTACAATCAATGATACCCTGGTTTTAAATCTATTTTGTCGCTATGGTTTTAATAGAACAAGGGCGATTTTGTCGCTTTGACCTAAATGATCCTATCCCATCTTGTCGTTATTGCCTTGATGAGGATCGAGATTCGCTCTACCGCTATGGCCGGAGCTTGGCTAAAACACCAGGGTTCAAATCTAGAATTGTAGTCCTAAATTGCGGATCTAACCCTAGGATTCCAAATAATATTGTGCATCTTAATTTTTGGTTTATTTGTACTATTCTTTGCAACTCTGCGTTAATTTGAAAATATAAATTATCCGCAAATTTAACTGATGACTGAACTACGATTCGTACGACCAAGCTTACGTCCAGAGTGGCTAAGCGAGGATTAGCAGAGTCTAACTTACGTCCAGAGTGGCTAAGTTACGGCTTGTGAATCTAGTTTCGAGCCTAGGTTACAATTTAAAGATGATTTATATGGAAGATTAACAAAGAAAAGACAAAAGATAGTTCATTGATAATCGAAATAGAAAGATTGCAAAATATTCCAAAAAATCATTTCATATGTCGTGACGACATGATTCTCGGAGGGAGTATCACAAACTTTCTCCAATACTTTCATTACACCAATATTTTAAAAGTTGTCGGGTTGACTTTCGAGGGAAGTATCACAAGCTCTCCTCAATACTTCTATTACCTCAGGCAGAAACATCCAAAACATAACTCTACAATCTGTAACAACGGCACGATTTCAGGGGGAGTATCACAAACTCTCTCCGACGCTTCTGTCACTCTAGCCGGAAGTCGTCTCGCCCATCTTTGGAGGAGAGTATCATAAACTCTCATCAACACTTCTGTCGTCTTGGCTAGAAGTCGTCTCATTCCAAGGGGAGTATCACAAACTCTCCACGACACTTCTGTCGCTTCAGCCAGAAGTTGTCACAATTCGGGGGGAGTATCACAAACTCTCTCCAACACTCCTACCACTACAGCCAGAATACGGCACATTTTTATGCAGGTGTTAAAGGGGGAGTATCACAAGCTCTCCCGATATTTCTGTCGCTTCGGCGGGAAATCGTCGAATCTCGAGGGGGAGCATCACAAGCTCTCCCGACATTTCTGTCGTTCCGGCCGGAAATCGTCGAATTTCGAGGAGGAGTATCATAAACTCTCCCGACATTTCTGTCGCTCCGGTCGGAAATCGTCAGACTTCAAGGGTGAGTATCACAAGCTCTCCCAACATTTCTGTCGCTTCGGCGGGAAATCGTCGAATTTCGAGGGGGAGTATCACAAGCTCTTCCGACATTTCTGTCGCTTCGGTGGGAAATCGTCGAATTTCGAAGGGGAGTATCACAAGCTCTCCCGACATTTGTGTCGCTTCGGCCGGAAATCGTCAAATTTCAGGGGGGGAGTATTACAAGTTTTTCCGACACTTCTGTCGCTCCGGCCGGAAGTCGTCAAAATAAGCACGGTAAAATCTGTCGCTTTGGCCAGATTTACCAAGGATTGTTTCGAGCAAAAGGAGAATGTCACAAGAGGTAAAATCGCACGGTAAGTTCAATTGGTCAATAATAATATGCGTTTTAGACTGATCTAGTTGTTTTGCAAGATGTTTTCTTTTTTGCAGGAATTATTCTGTCGCTTCAGCCAGAATCAGACTCTGATAGTGAGTCAATCTATACTGTCGCTTTTGCCTTGATAGACTAGAGATCATTCTGTCGCTTTGGCCTTAATGGTCTCAACCCGTCTTGCCGCTTTAAGCCTTGAAGGGGTAACCGTCGCTGTGGACATAAAAGTCGCCCTTTATCAAGGCGTGGACTATAAACATTAGTTCTATCGCTTCGGCTAGAACTCGGTTCTATCGCTTTGGCTAGAACTCGATTCTGTCGCTTCGGCCTGAATCAGGTTTCGTCGCTTCGGCCGGAATTAATCTTGTCGCTCTGGCCTTGATAAACACAGTGCAGTCGCTCTTGATCAGGGTTAGACTATAAACTGGCAGTTCCGTTGGCCTGGAACTCGATTCTGTCGGTTCGACCCTACAGAGTCCATCCATTCTTGTCACTTAGGCCATAATGGATACGGAATTAGTACGGCACTGTGGACGGAATGATTAGATCTCATCTTGTCGCATCGGCCTTGATGCGGATCACACACTGAACCTTGGTTGGGAGGGGGGTACTGGCGATACACGCATGTTTCTTGTGCTCTCTTTAGGGGGGAGTACTGGTGAGACATGCCTGATTACGGCAGTCACTCCCAGCAACGCCTTTCAACAAGGACTAGGGTTCCGTCGCTTTAGACCGGATCCCCGGAGAGCTCCCACGGTGCGGAACAAGTTCATCGTCCAAATCGCCGAGTTAGCCCGTAAGTCACGATTGGACTACCAAGTCACCGACTTTAGGGACAAGTCGCCGAGTTAGGGCCCAGATCGGCAGTATGGTAGACTGCACATCTCGCCCCTGGAAACTCGGCGAGTTTGCCCTAAATAGGCGATTTCCATACCTGAATCACTGACTTACGACCGTTACTCGCCGCCAGCCAACGTCATAAATGTTTCCATATATGACCATAGGCATGATGTCCGCCTTTGATCACGCCCTCCGAGACCCTATAAAAAGGGTCCCAAGGGGACACTCGAAGGCACAACACAAATTCCACTCTCACCAGAGCATCACTAAGAAACTCGTCGATTCTCACTAGAATCGCCTAGTTTCTATTTGCAGGTATTTGACGTAGAGCGCGCGTCGTGGACTCCAGAGCCTCCGGCATCACCTCACACCACCGCGAGCCCTGGTAGCAGATTTTGTGCTTCATCACCTTCTCTTGCTGTCCTTGGGCTTCGTGGGCTCGCCCGCCGAGCCAATTCGTTCGTCCGGGCCGTCGACGAGGCTTGTTCGGTCCATGGTCCATGGTACCAACAGTAAAGAAAGAAGCTCCCCGGAGATCATCAAAAATCTCATTGATGGTTGGAATAGGGAATGAATCTTTTAATGTAATTCGGTTGAGGGCTCGGTAGTCGACACAAAATCGTCAAGTACCATTCTTTTTACGAACGAGGATAACTGGGTATGAATACGGAGACCGCCTTGGTTGGATTATTCCATCCTCAAGTATGGATGAGACAAGTTTACCCATTTCCACCTTCTAGTAATGAGCATAGCGATAATGATGCACTTTGATCGGGCCAGCTCCCGAGTGAATGATTATTTCTCTGAGAGTTTAAAAACTATAAACGATATTGTATTTTCAATCAATTATCAACAATATCATCTACTTATATACTACAACCCAACACTAATAATCAGTTAATTAACTAACAACAGTTTAAACTAATTCTTAATTATTTATCCTTCTCATATTCCTCCTCAAGACGAAGGTAGTGTTATCGTACTGAGTCTTGAACCATTCTGACCCAGCCATCATATCGATTGCAATTATCATCCAGTTGCTTGCTCTAGAGTTGTATACATCTTTATGATTGTTGATTAATTGGATTGATAGTAAGGATAAAAAAACCCAGTTGGATACATACTTTTGCTCCTCTTTTCATTTTCCTAAGAAACCCTATCCTATCAAGCCAATTGAACCCATCACTATTCTTTACTCTGTCATCCTTCCTTTCTTTCTTCACCTGCAAAAAAAAACAAAGAACAACCACAGCCCAACATATCCACCAAAAAAAAATGAGAACAAATAGTTCAACATATATGATCACACGCAACAACATATCAAATAGTTTTAGTACGTTTAATTAAACATTAACTTGATCAAATAGTTATAGTAAACAATGATTACAGAAATTTGATGATTTAATCAGAATTTAAGAATCTAGAGAAAATTTAGACAATTGATTTATTTTATAACTCTCCAAATTTTCACACCTTCTTATTGTAATTCTTTTTGTTAATTCCGCAAACTTATCACTTCCTAATGATTTTGTAAATAGATCAGCCAATTAATCAATTGTCAGTATTCATGCATTCTAGTTTTAATGATTTATTTAATTTTTTCTCAGCTTTATATTTATCCATTAATGATCATTCTGCAACTACCACTACAAGAAAGAAGGCTTTTTCTGACCAACTCTAGCGACCAAATTCGAGCTTTATACTATAGGCGACCAACTTCGCGACCACTTCGAAGTTGGTCGCTAATTTTAAGATGAAAGCGACCAACAGTTTGGTCGCCTGACTTTTTTTTAATAAAAAGATTAAAATGCGACCAACATGTTGGTCGTAACCATGAATTCAAAATTTTTAAAAAATATCTTTCAATTTGGCGACCAAATTGGTTGGTCGCCTAAATTTAAAAAAATATATAAATAAATAAATAAAACAATGCGACCAACTAAATTGGTCACCTGATTAAAATATTTTAAATTTGAAAATTAAAAAATATGGCGACCAACCAGTTGGTCGCTTAAATATTTCGTAAGTTTTAAAAAAATTTCGCTTACATATTTCGTTAATTTAAAAAAAAATCAATTTTACTACCAAAATAAATTTAAAAAAATAAGAAGGCGACCACCCAGTTGATCGCATGATTTTTTTAAAAAAAGCAACCAACCAGTTGGTCCCTTAAATATTTCAAAATTTTAAAAAAGTATCTTACAATTCGACGACCAAATTAAAAAATATATATAAATGAAACAATGCGATCAACAAATATGGCGACCAATCAGATTGGTCGCCTCGTTTAAAATTAAAAAACAATGTGACCTAGTTGGTGCTTGATTAATATTTTTAAAAAATATTAATAATTAATATTTAAAGGAAATAAAAATAAAACGACCAACCTGATTAATATAAAAAATGACCACCTAATTTTGTTACTTTCACTACACGAAAACTAGTTTAAAATGACGGATCAAAAATGGAGGAAATTTTTCCATTTTTGTTCGGAGTCAGAAGTGAAGACAATTTCCGTCATTTTTAACAAATTTCCGTCATTTTTTTTTTTATGATTTAAAAAAAAATGACGGAAAATATTTGGTATAAATGATGGATTTTCCATCATTTTTTAAAAAATAGAGGCATTTCCGTCATTTTTATGTATCTTGTATTTTTCAAAAAATTAAAATGACGGTAGAGCCAAAAAAAATGACGGAAAATCCCTAGATTTTATAAAATTGGTGGAATTTTTTTCATTTTTGGATTTTAATATAAAATGTTAAAAAAAATTATAAGGTTATATCAAATATTTGTAATAAAAAATAAGATTTGAATAAAATATTTTCAAATATTAAACTAAAAAATTCATGAGACTCAAATTAAATAAGTTAATTTCATCCAAATAAAATAATTTGACTCAAATTAACTAAATCTATTAATATAAATTAATTAATTAAACTATAAACCAAATCAATTAGACTCATCAATTAATAAAACCCCCCCAACTAAAATAAGTTTATCCCCATAGCCCATTGCCCATACCCTCATTTTCTCATTTTTTTTTACTTTCAAAAATTCCAAATCTCATTTTTTTACTCTCCTTTTACTCTCGACGGAAATCTTTCCCCAAACCCTCGTTCCCTTGCGTGCAGAAGTTCTTCTGTAACCGGAGACAACGCCAACCAAGTTTATTCGGAGGAGGAAACTTCGTATGCCATACACACATTTATTCCGAAACTACCCTCGTTTGTTTCTCTCTCTCTCTCTCTCGGTCTCTCTCTCTACTTTTCTTCCTCCCAATTCGCCACTACAGATCGCGTCCTCCGCCGCAGCAGATGACCATTATGACAACTCCTACCAACGACGTAAGTCTTCCTCTCCTTTCCTTTTATCCTTTCTTCTCGCCCGATCTGAACTACCGTACTTTCATCCTCGTCTCCGTCTTTCTGCGTCATCGTTTTTGTTTTTTAGGGTTGCGGTATATTTATTGGATTTTGATTTATACGGCGTTTGGGAAATGAGATTGCCTTTTCCGTTTCGATTTACCTGCACGGTTATCAGTTTGTTGGATTTTTGCGGGGGCGCGTAATGGTGATTAATTGTTTAAACGATGCGGATCGTACGGGGAACTAAGCTTCGATTTCTTCCGTGTCTGAATGTCTGATCTTATTTTTTTGCTCTCCATTTTAGTTTTGATTTGTGTTCGTTATGGTTCGAGTTCCTTAATCCTTATCCATTTTTAGACCTGTAGGGTTTAATATTCCTTTGCAAGAAGTTTTTATTATACCTATTTTTTGTGTGCTGGATTGTAGTGGTTGGCTACTTGCCTATTTTCTAGGGTGTTTGATTGGTTTCGTTTTCTAGGTGTTTGATATACTTTATGAATATATTGCACAATAGATGTGACTAATAATTATCCATCACTTCATTAATTGAAGTTGATTATACATCAGTTCCGACCCAATTAACTTTTTTTTTTTTGCAATTTTTGATTAATCGGGCTTTAACTTTTGTTGTTGTTGAAGTTCTATGGATTTGGAAGCTGTATATTGTTCTTTAATGGAATGTCTTCTTGTTGATATGTTATTGATTCAATGTTTTTTTGATTCTCAAATTTCAGCAGCAGGAAGATGAGGAAATGCTAGTTCCCCACTCAGACTTAACAGATGGACAGCAGCCGATGGATGGTAAAACCAAATTTCCCTCCACATTAAGAACTTATGATTTGTATCATGTATTCATGTTTAATGGGGAAAAACTTCAACCTATCATTCTATTCTATTTATTATTTAATTTTAAAACAATTGAAATATAGAATACATCATGGGATTTTGAATTTACTCATGCATGCTGATTAAATTTTGATGGCATTTAGTAGTTGCGCCACAATCAGCAGATACAACTGCTACCACTGGTGAGAATCAGCAGGTGGAGGATCCTCCCTCTTCGAGGTTCACATGGTTAATTGAGAACTTTTCCCGCATGACTGTTAAGAAGCACTACTCAGATTCTTTTGTTGTAGGAGGTTTCAAATGGTATTATGATTCTTTACATAAAAAAATGCTTATTAAGATTTTTTTGTTTCTTATTTTCTAATTAGTGAAATGTAGAATGAGGCTTGATTACAATGTTGGTAATGGCAGGAGAGTTTTGATATTTCCAAAAGGTAATAATATGGATCAGTTATCCATGTACTTGGATGTTGCAGACTCAGCGAGTCTACCTTATGGGTGGAGCAGATATGCCCTGTTCAGTCTTGCCGTAGTTAACCAAATTCACAGCAAGTACACAATAAGAAAAGGTACACGTCTTATCTTCTTCGGAAGCTAAACATTTGATGCACTAAAGTTTTTGTACATACCAATTGGAAATTGGAATACTGGATATCCTTCAGTATGTTGTCCTGTCTAATTGCTATCTTTAACTTGAAGGTTTTTCTTCTTCCACTTTTTTAACATTATGATTATCAATTAAGATCAGGCTAAATCTCTTTTTTATATGTTATACTATTTCTATCCAGTTTTTTATTGTCTATTACTCTATTTGGGCAAGGTCATGTAGAATTAATAATATTTAGAAATATCATTGTTTAGATTTAAAATACAATAGATGTAGATAAATCAATATTAACTATTAAGTATTCAAGTATTTGGTGTAGCTAGTTAACTTTTCTGCCGTGAATTGATCAGTTGATGTAGTATCAGTCAATCATGTACTGAAAAGTGTTTGCTAACTTTTGTGGCTTTGCCATACTGAATAGTCTAAATTTATCCACCTCCCTATGTACAATTTTTTTCCCGTGTGGGTTTGTTTTTAGTTATCATTATTCATTACCATAGTACCATTGTATTAATTAAATGGAGTGACATTCTCTTTTAGAAATGGTTTGACTGCAATATTTTGGTTGTTTGATGCTTTGATATTTTTAGTTCAAGCAAAAACATTATATTGAATCTGCAGATACACATCATCAATTCAATGCACGGGAAAGTGACTGGGGTTTCACATCATTCATGCCTTTATGTGATCTTTATGATCCGACAAGAGGATATCTTGTTAATGACACATGTATAGTCGAAGCTGAAGTCACTGTTCGCAGAGTAGTTGATTATTGGACATACGATTCAAGAAAAGAAACTGGTTTTGTCGGTCTAAAGAACCAAGGAGCCACTTGTTACATGAATTCATTGCTTCAGACTTTATACCATATACCATTTTCAGAAAGGTTTGTGTCTATGATTGTAACTGTTTATCCAAGACCACTGCACGTTTCATTTCCCAGTAAAAACAAAACTCCGTGTTCTGTTCCAGGCCGTGTATCATATGCCAACAACTGAGAATGATATGCCATCTGGAAGCATTCCTCTAGCTCTACAGAGCCTGTTCTATAAACTCCAGTACAATGAAAGCAGTGTTGCCACAAAAGAATTGACTAAGTCATTTGGATGGGATGCATATGATTCTTTCATGCAGCATGATGTGCAAGAACTCAATAGGGTTCTTTCAGAGAAGTTAGAAGATAAAATGAAGGTCTGTTCTTTATATGCATCGTATTTCTTTAATTCTTTTATTACAATATCTTCATTACTGGTCTCATGTAGGTTTCTAACATGGATTTATTGTCCCAGGGTACTGTTGTAGAGGGTACAATACAACAGTTGTTTGAAGGTCACCATATGAATTACATCGAGTGTATCAATGTAGACTACAAGTCTAACCGAAAAGAATCATTTTATGGTATTTATTTTACATCATTTATAGCCTCTTAATATGACATTGTATCCCTCCATTTCTTACTAGTTACTACTGATTTTAAGGAAATTGTTAACCACATTCATGTTTCTTTTCAGATCTTCAACTTGACGTGAAAGGTTGCCGAGATGTGTATGCTTCATTTGAAAAATATGTTGAGGTTGAAAGGCTTGAAGGGGATAATAAATATCATGCAGAACAGCATGGCATGCAGGTTCATTGTTTCACTCCATTTTCTTTCTAGTATTCTACCATTATTTTGTTTTGATGAAAATATATATTTTCAGTAAATGAACAGTGCCCTAGTTAGGAAAATAGAAAAATAAAAGACAAAATAAGGGAGATGAGTTATACTCGTCGACACTTTTCAATATAGCTACGACTGCTACATATACTAGAGTGGACTAGATACTTTGCAGGAGGTTGGCACTCTCTCAACATTGAAGAATGACCATCAATCTACCATTATTTGTCAACATATATATTCAGTATTTTTCATTATATATCCAACTTTAATTGATATATTTAATATATTGATAATCAGGAACATCAACATCTCCTTTAAACCATATTGTCATAAGAAGGGCTTCTGTTATCCACTGAAGATATCCACATTACAATGTTGGAAGACCAAAGTCTTGAGGCAGTGTATCTAGTTACTAAAACTGGATAACACAGCTGTATTGGATTTTTTTTTGATGAATTAAAAACTTCATTTTTGAAAAATAAAGGTGAGGCAGTGCCCTAAGGTTACAAATATAGGGAAATGCAAATACAGTAAATGTAAAGACATTTTCGCTTTTTTATATGTCTGTGACCATGACTAGTTAGCCATGGACTGATGCCTCAAGAGGTTGGACTCCCATAGAAATATTGCTTGTGATTCAATCTTTGACAGATTGTTTCTCTTATAAGATTTTTAATGCCTTCAAGGTAAAATGAGAAAATCTAGCACAGTAATAGAATAATTAAGGTAGATTCTATCTGGTTTTTGTAGTATATTTATTCATGATTTTTTCCAGACACCCAATGAGCTGATTGAAATGGCACATGCATATTATGCAGATTTTGCCTTGCCCAAACTGGTATTTATTTTTTCATGGCATACAAATATTTTTCTACGTAACTGTTTCTAGTAATCTAATGAAGTTTCAATGTAATTTCACATAACTTCTATTATCAGGTGGCAGATTTTGGCTCTCTTGAACTCTCTCCAGTTGATGGTAGAACACTCACAGATTTCATGCACACTCGAGATCTTCAAATGCATTCTTTGCGTCACGTGGTATAAATTTTAACTAGTGAACATCATCCACATTGTTTGTCATTACCATGATTAACAATATTATTAATGACCGTGTTTGTTTCAATCAAAACTTCAGGTTGAGCTTTCAGACAAACTCCCTCATGCTCAGTCACTTTGTATTCATGAGATGATAGCTCGTGCATATAAGCATATACTTCAAGCAGTTATTGCATCCGTTAATGTTGTGGAGGATTTTGCCCGATCAATAGCCACTTGCTTGAACTTTTTGCTAGGAACATCCACAGTGGAAGAAGATTCGAAGCTAAAACAAAAGTGGATCGAGACATTTATTTTTAAAAGATTTGGATGGAGATGGAATGAGGAATGTTGCCAGAATTTAAGAAAATTTTCCATCCTTCGTGGTGTACGTTTGCCACAAGGTATAGCCAGTATATATCAAAGTTAAATTATATTGGAATTTTGTTTGAATTTTCCAAATTTTATCATGTGCAGGTGGGACTTGAGCTTGTTCCAAGGGACTATGATTTGGATTGATTAGATATTATCAGCTTGATCCCTGTATATAAAGTAGGATTTCTTAGCACCTTATATAAAACCCAAATATTTATTATTTTGGAACATTATTAATCATTGTATTATGTACTATTTATTAATCATCGCCTATAATCATCGCCTATTATTAAACATTATTAATCAACGTCATTATTAATCATCGCCTATAATTTCGCGTCAAATTTTTGTCACCAATCATGTTGGTCGCTCTTATATTGGAGGAAATGTATGTGACCAACCAAGTTGGTCGCTCATTTGTTGGTGCCAAATTTTAGCGACCAACAAAGTTGGTCACTTTTATCTTGACGCCAATTTTTTGAGACCAACCAAGTTGGTCGCCCTTATGTTGATGTCAATTTTTTGGGATCAGCCAAGTTGGTCGTCCTTATGTTGGCGCCAAATTTTTGCGACCGACCAAGTTGGTCGCCCTTATGTTGGCGTCAATTTTTTGCGACTAACTCACCCATATATTGACACCAAAAATTTGGTCAGATTTAGATTTATTGAGCGACCAACTAAGTTGGTCGCTTTCAAGCGACCAACTCAAAAAGTTGGTCGCTTATAGTCACTAGCGACGGGGTTTCTTGCGACTAACATTGCGACCAACTTTTTGGTCGCTTTTTTCTATAAGCGACCAACTTATGCCTTTTTGCGACCAACTTGGTTGGTCGGAAAAAAGCCTTTTTCTTGTAGTGAATGAATTAGATTTTAACTAAGAAATATTGCAGAAATATTATCACAGTATAAAGTTGGTGATGGGATAAAGATCCCTAGATCCCTACACAACAGAGAACACCACCTTATCTCAGCTATAGTATACCCTATAGATCTGCATTTCACCTCTGCACTTGACATTGCAGCTTGCTTTTTAGATGACCATAGTATCAAATTACTTCCTAAGAATAGACAGGTGCCTATTACGGATTTCCTATCATTTAAATCACCCGCAAAATATGAGTCACAAAACCCTACTATTCTTGTTGATGTAGATTTTGTAATATGCAACCCATTTAATATTGTTCCTTTAACATACCTTAGAATTCTTTTAGCTGCTGTCATATGTGTAGTTCTAGGTATTTGCAGGAATTGGGATACTTGATTCACATAGTATGTCAGATCAGGTCTGGTCAATATTAGATACTGTAGTGATTCAATAAGCAATCTAAATGGTGTAGGATCCTTTAGAATTTCTCCCTCATTAGCTACCAATTTTGATCCTGACAATGCTGGTGATCTGGCAGGTTTACACAATGACGTATTAAATCCGACTAATAATTATGTTGCATATCTTAATTGCGTAAGCATAAGAGATATATCTTTTTGTCAAGTGACTTCAATTCTAAGAAATGTTCTTAGGAGTCCTAGATCTCGACATTTAAACTCTAGGCAAATTATTTTAAAAAAATTTTCTATTGCCTGAGTATTATCTCCAGTTATTATCATGTCATCAACATAAACTAGAACCCAGACACTGTAATTGTGCTTTCTTAGCACAAATAATGATGCATCTGTCGGACTATTTTTAAATCCAACCTTTATTAAGAAATCACTCAATCTAGCATACCAAGTCCTCAGTGCTTGCCTTAGTCCATAAATGGCTTTTCTAAGCCTGCATACATGGCCCAGATAATTATTATCTATGTACCCTGGAGGTTACTTCATATAGACTTCTTCTGATAACTCTTCCTATAGAAAGGCATTTTTTGCATCCATCTGCCTTAAAGTATATCCTTTTGTCACTGCTTTAGCTAATACTATCCTAATTATAACGACCTTAAAATTTATTAAGGGTCTAAATGCAAATAACATATCCTTTTTGATGTTAGTAAAGATAAATTTAATCATATTAACCTAAAGAGTTTAATATGATTTATCATCTACGAAGTTAATAAAAAAAAAGCTTAATTAACTAAGGGAGTAAAAATAATTATTTAACTAAATATTAGAAGATAAAAATAATTATCTAAATAAAAAGTAAAATAAGAAGATTTGATCTCAAAATCTATCCAACAACTTTTATCTAGTCAACCAATATACCAATTATTCTTATTGTAATATTTTTATTGAATCCTTTATATAACTATAAAGTTGAATCAATTATAATTAACTTAGCAGGTTAATTAAATTAGATGGATTAAACCCAACTAATAATGGGCTAGTCGACTAGAGCCCACCACACTAGTCGACTAGGGTTAGAAATGGGAAGATGTGGAGGTAAATATATATATTGATTAGTTGGCCCTAATCAAGTAAAAAGGATGTTTTTGAAATAATTAGAATTAAAACTTGCAATTAAGTTGTAAATTAAATGACGATTAAACTAGGAATAAATTAAAAGAAAGGAAGTTACAAAGGAAGAAAACACTACAAGAAATCCGACCTTGTATGGCGGGCTTTAGATGGCGGATTTCCGCCATCTAAAGTGATCCATGGCGGAAATCCGCCATCTAAAGCCCGCCATCTTGGACACCGCCATTAAAACCCATAAACCGCCATCTAAAGACCGCTATCTATTATCCATCCCCATTTCCCACCAAAAATAGTCAATTTAATCGGGTAATCGGGTTATCATTTGGGGGAGATTCGAAATTTTGGGCGGGATAGTTTAGATGGCGGATTTCCGCCATCTAAACACCGCCATCGAAAAAAATTTCGAACCGCCGTCGAGCCAAAACGTTTCCTCGGCGGACTGAAAGAATAGATGGCGGACATCCGCCATCTAAAGAACTGAAGTATTGATGACGGAAATCCGCCATCTAAAGTCCGCCATACAAGGTCCTTTTTTTTGTAGTGAAATAATTCCTGATTTATCCTACGTGACTTTTAAAATCTAGGGACAAAAAAGGTAAAATCATTGATGGATGTGGAAAACCCTTAGGAAACACTATAAAAGAAAGAGGTGTGAGAAGAAATAAAGGAGTCCCTTAGTGCATGTTGGAGGTTAAGCTAGGCTCTTGAGGATCTAAGAGAAAGAAGAAGAAATCATGAAAGAAGGTACGGATTTCTTCTCACCTTTGAATTATGATCCTCAAATTTAGAAATAAAATGCTATTTCATACTAGGATTTGTATGTGAGTTTCACATAAGTTTAAAAATGTGAATGGGTGTTGATTAAACACAAAATATGAATACGTCTATGGTAAAATCAATTTTGATAAGTATATTCTTACTCGTTAGATAAGATCAAAATGAATTACATATTTACGAATACATAATCTAGGCATTGTGAATGATGGAAATGAGTTTAAGTTTGATGTTTGAAGAAGATGTTTGAATGTGGATATATTTGTGATAGAATTGTTGGGATATTTATATATATTTAAGATGAAGTCGATTAAGGTTTTATCAAGTTTCATCTATTGATAAAGATTCATCCATTTGAATTTGATTTTGTTTATTTATGTTAAGGGTAGGTTCAACTAAATCGATTTTCTATGTTTCGTAAGATTTATCTAGTTTCATCTATTTATAAATATTTATTCATTTGAATTCGATTTCGTTTTGTTGTTGTTGTTAAGAGTATGTTCAACGAAATTGATTTTCTATGTTTCGTAAGATTTAAGATTTTCTTGTTAAAATGTTGAAATCGAGTTGGGCAGATTAAATGGCTATTGTATATGTGTTCATTGGGTTTTATTTAACTGAAAAATGTAAATCGTGCAGAGCTAAATAAAAGGGTATTTTACATATGTCATTTGGGCTTTATGTACTTAAAAATATTTTGCATTTATGCTTAGAATTTTAATTAGTCAAAACGATTGGGGTTAAAGGGGTTAATTATCGTTTACATGCATTATTTTATTTTATGAAATATTACTATTTATAATGAAATTGAATAAGATTAATATGTCATAAATTTAATGATTATTCTAATTACCTAATTAGGTTGTTGAAACTTACTTATATGTTTTCTTTTCTTTTTTTGGTTTTGTACACCTCGTTTAGGATGAATTACTATAATAATAATTATTATATTAATTCTATGATTGATTTATATGGAAAGTTTGTTACGTGTTTCCATTTTTCTATTTAATGTGTAAATCAATTTAGGTGAATCACTATGGTAAATATAATTAAATGGATTTTAGAGTAGATTAAATGGAAAATTTGTTATATGTTAGCTATATGTTTTCATTTAATATTTGAGTAACTCAATTAGAGTTGGACCACTATAGTAATACTTGCAAATTTAATTAAAAAGGGGCAAGGGTGAAAATGTAATAGACGTAATTAAAAAGAATTATACCAAATTGACTTGGTGACGGTTTGACCAAAGGTTTAGATATACCTTGTTCCACCAACTATGGGTTCGGGGTGACATCTAAGATAAATTAAAGAGTCCTCGGGGAGACCTTTAGTTCACCTTATTGTCTACTTCGAACTCAAATGCACCTGGTAAGGGTGATTGGGAAAGGGAGCCTAGAGGTAGAGAATGCCTTGGGTGTACGGATGAGGTCGGGAAAGGACCTATGTTGAGCTCAAGAGTCCTCGGGGAGACCTTCTGCTCATATTAGGATCTAGCTTAGACCTTGGTTCACGTTTGGGATTCAGACCCAACCTCTATTGGGTCGAATCCAAGCGCATACGGGTTAGGAGAGATCAAGTGGACTTACCACGTCTGACTCAAATTTTCTAAATCCTAAATGTAGGTGTAGTTTAAGTGATCCCATCAGATAGTCATACATCGAAAAATTTGACAAAAGGCAAGGAATCGAACTGAAAAGATACGTTAGAATAAATGTACCCTTTGAAGTGTCTATGTTATTATGCCCTTCGGGGAGTCTAAGTTATTGTGCCCTTTGGGAAGTCTGATCAGATATTTCCCCTTCGGGGAGTCTGAGCTATTGTGCCCTTCGGGGAATCTGAATAATTGTGCTCTTCGGGGACTCTGAATAATTGTGCCCTTCGGGGAGTTTGAAGGATTGTGCCCCGACGGGGGAGTCTGGTCGGGTGAACCCATGGGGGACCTCAGTTTGATATGGATAATTAGAAATGCCCTTCGGGCAGTTGGAATGGCCGAACCGATGGGGGAACTCGAGTCTGAGCTTGACGAGGCGAATGGCCCGACGGAGCAGTTTGGTCGGATCACTCCTTCAGGATGATTCAATTCTGGTCGAGATTGTGATCCGCACATGATCGAGTCTGGAGAATGGTAAAGTCATTCCCAAGAGGGGGTTGGGAACCCTATGCGTCCGGATAGACGATTTCAATTAAATAGTAACAGAGAGACAAGAGTTTGAAGAAAATAATGAGTGAGGTATTTAATTCATTAGGTTAGAGACATCCGTACTGAGTTTTCAATGCAAAACTCATATCCATTTTTATTTACATGCAGATTGAGGAGCAGTAGCAGCAGGCGTCTTGTACATGGTTTTCCAGAGGATTTGGCGTTTCCGTGTCTTATGTTTTATAAAAAATTATGTTTTTAAACCTTAAACTATGTATAATGGCTTTCAACTTAATGTTTAAAATAATAAACTAGAGGGAAAATTGTAATAATAATCTATAAATTTACGGGTTGTTACACTAATAGTGGGTGATTTTACTACAGGACTGTATATCAGATTAAAGTCTATACCTTCTATTTGCTTAAACCCCTGAGCTACTAATCTTGCTTTATACCTATCAATCGAACCATCATTCTTTCTCTTAATCTTATATACCCACTTACATCTTACAATATTCATTGAGGAGTCTAAAGGTACTAATTTCCAAGTTTGATTACATCATTTTTCCGACTTGAGTGCCTCTCCTAGCCCTCTTGGTTCTCTATTTTCTAAGTCAGATATGTCTTCTATAAGAGCTTCGCGCAACTTCGCCAGGCCGACGCTCCACCTTCGGGGACCCTGGCTTCCTCTGTTGCTGCCTCAGCTGCCATCTCTAGCTTCTGCGGCTCCTTGCATGCTTCGACCTCTGCTGCCCATGTTGCTGGTGGGGTTCACCGCTGGTGCTCTCGCGGTCCACGTGGGTCCTAGTCTCTCCCTACTACTGACTTGCGGCACTTCCTGTTGGGGCAGCCAAAGTCTGGCCGCTAGGCCTCCGTTTGCGCCGGGTTC
Source organism: Zostera marina (assembly GCA_001185155.1). Taxonomy (NCBI): domain Eukaryota; kingdom Viridiplantae; phylum Streptophyta; class Magnoliopsida; order Alismatales; family Zosteraceae; genus Zostera; species Zostera marina. Next base: position 64,924 of record LFYR01001350.1, read on the forward strand.
GGGGGCTGCTTCGGCCCGGTCCCTGTCGGTCATGGGTCTGTTTGGCCCTGCAGGTGCGCCGTCTGTGGGTACCACCCCCCTCTCCTTGTGTTGCCTTAAGCATCTCTTGGAGGGAGGTCGTGTGGTTCCCCCGACTTGCTTCTCGGTGTCGTTTCGCTTTTTCTTTAAAGCACGTTTAGCTTTCTTTCTTTTTTGCAGCTTAGGGCGTCTTGTGGCTTTTGCTGTAACTTTGTAGTGCCTTCGGGCTTGTAATAGAAATTTATCACTTTAATACCATTTCGAAGTATTTTGCCTTTCTTTTTTGAATTTTGAACGTCCTTTTCCCTTTCATACCTCAGTTCGAGTTGTTGATTTACCCTCACCGTTTACCACCGAACTGGCCCACGCTCTGCTTGAGCTTCGCTCGTCCGCCTACACCCTTCCTCGGGTCCCCGGTGAACTTTTGCCCCCGGGCGATGCCCCTCTGATTTCCGGACCCCCGAGTGATACTCCTCCGGTTCCTCGGCCCTCCTCTGGTCATTCCAGCTCCCCGCCTCGGCCTTTACCCCGGTGGGATTCGGCTCCCGTTTGCCGGCCCCGCGGCTCGTTACCTTCTCTCTTGAGCTTTCGGCTCTGTTGTGCCGCTCTCCTGGGCCCCCTACTTTCGACGAGGCCAGGTATTTGCGACTCTTCGCCTTCTGTGCCCCCTTTCCTTATAAATACTTACTGTCCTTTTTTACTTCAGTCACTTTCCTTTTTTACCTCCCTCTTTCCCGCTTTACTTGAGCTTGACGACCTTCTTGCAGAGTTACAATGGCCTCCAACCCAGTCTCTCCTGATCTCTCGATAGCCAATCTGATCCATCAGGCCTCCATCCCCTCTCCTGATTCCAAGAATCCGTTGACGAGAGCTTCTGCCTCTAGCTGTCTTGAGGCTTTGAAAAGCATTTACAAGTACAAGGATCCTGCGAAGTATCAACCGGCCGAGGACCTTGTCACTTCCCATCCTCCTCCCAGGTATGTCGTGGTCTACATTTCCTATGCCGACCTTGGCCTAACTTTGCCACTTCCTCCATTCATCCAAAACCTGCTCAACCACTGTCGGGTGTCGCTCTCGCAGCTTCCGCCGGGTGCCATTGAGCGCGTTCTTTTATTCTCCTCTCTTTGCAGCGCTTGTGGCCACGAGCCTACCCTGCCCCTATCTTCAACTGGTTCCATGTGTACCCAATGCCGAGTGACCGGAACTGTGTCTTGATAGCATCCCGCGGGACCCCCCGGAAGGCTCTCTTCGAGGTGCTGCCCAATCGTGCTCACGGCTGGTACGACCACTTCTTCTTCTTTAAGTTGTCCTGTCTGGGACCTCTTGAGAACCCTCCCGTGAGCTGGTCTCCGCTGGGTCATCTGAAAGGCCTTACTGGCATTGCCTCCACGCGCTTCACTGGTGAGACATGCCTGATTACACCAGTCACTACCCATCAACGCCTCTCAACAAGGACTAGGGCTCCGTCGCTATGGCCGGACCCCCGGAGAGCTCCCACGGTGCGGAACACGTTCATCGTACAGATCGCCGAGTTAGCCCGTAAAGTCGCCCGATTGGACTACCAAGTCGCTGACATACAGGATAACTCGCCGAGTTAAGGCAAGATCGGCAGTATGGTAGACCGTACGTCTTGGCCCTAGAACCTCGGCGAGTTAGCCCTTAACTAGGCGACTTCCATACCTGAATCGGCGACTTACGACCGTTACTCAGCGGCAACCAACGTCATAAATGTTACCATATATGACCATAGGCACGATCTCAGCCGATGAGTGCACCCTCCGAGACCCTATAAAAGGGGTCCCAAGGGGACACTCAAAGGCACGATTCAAGTTCCACTCTCACACCAGAGCACTACACTACGAAACTCGGCGAGTCTCATTAGAATCGCCTAGTTTCACTTGCAGGTTTTTTGACGTAGAGCATGCGTCGTGGACTCCAAAGCCTCCGGCATCAACCTCGCACCACCGCGAGCCCTGGTAGCAGATTCAGTGCTTCATCAGTTGGCGCCGTCTGTGGGACTACCGAACCACCGGTATCCCGTCGTAATCGTGATTTTTTAAAAATCCGGCTCGAGCTCTCCCGAGAGTTCGTCGAGTTTGTCAAAAAATGCCGACATAGATCGTCCGATTCTCTGTTAACGTCCGATTTAGCCTTAAATCGCCGACTTATCCTTGAGAATCGCCCGATCCGGAATATCGTCTGCTAGCTAAGAGTGCTGTCCACGACCTTGTTCGGGAAAACACCTAACTCGCCGACTTAGCTCTTGTTTTCCCAACAGGCTCAGTCAGGTACCTCTCTGCTTTGGTACTTCTTCGCTTCCACTTTCATGGCAATCATCGAAAAGCAGAAGC
>LFYR01001350.1:102477-123361 GCA_001185155.1 Zostera marina
GCCTCTGCTATCGCCTGAACTGTGATGTTCAGATTTTCCCCTCCTGCTGAAGCTTGGGGAGTTTGCTCGGGTTCACCTTCGGGTTCAGCCTCAGGTCCCGTGGGGGTCCTCTTGTTCTTATTGGCCTTGGGTGGTCGACCCACTGGCCTTTTAGTTTTTGAGTTGCCAGGCTGTTGCTCTGGCGCCTCCTGAGAATTTGCTCCTCCTCCTTGGGAAGTGTTTCGAGTTACCACCATCCTGGAGTGTTCGACTTTTCTTGGAAGGAGTGTTCGACTTTTGCTTGGAAAGAAAAAGTCGATCCCTAGTACACTTGGAGGATTACTTGGAAGCCGATGCCTGAAAGCCTAGCTCCTTGAGGGGTCGACTTTTTTCCCTTGGAAGAAAAAGTCGATCTTCTGAAAAGTTGATCGCTTGCTGGCTGATTTCCTCGCAAGACTCCCTAGCTGGCGACTTGGAAAAAAGTCGATCACTTTTTTCGAAAAAGTCGAGGAACTTTTGTCGTGAATATCTTTGAATCACAGACGGCGCCAACTGATGGGGGTGAAACCCGACCAGTACTCCAAGACGCGCAAGCAAGCGCCAAGCGGGGAACTCCGCGGGAAACCGGACCGGAACTCAAGTGTGCAGAGCTCTGCTTCGCTAGGAATCCTTCTTCTCCAAATGACTTGCCTTTAATGAGTGGGGGGTGCCCTCTATTTATAGGGGTACTTATGGGGGCAATATGGTCATTTGGGCAGTAACCGCCTAACTGCCCAACTGATCAGATTGAGTCCCAGGATCGACTTCCAGAGATCGACTTTCTGGGGGTCGACTCTCCTGGTGATCGACTTTATTCAGAAGTCGATCCCAGGGAAGTCGATCCTCAGGAAAGTCGATCTTCCTAGGATTCGACCTAGGACCTCCCCAACCCTAGAATAGATCCCTTAACTCATCTTAGGCTATCCGGACTTCTAGTTGCTGGTAGGTTGTGACCGTGTTCGGGATACTGTATCACCAGGCACCATACCAAACGTAAAGACGACGGATTTCTTCGGCATCCAGCAGATTCTTTACAATGGAAGAAATTTGACGAGGTTCATCCCAAATATGCATCCGAACCTCGTAATGTGAGACTTGGTTTAGCAACTGATGGATTCAACCCGTTCAGTCAGCAATCTCTATCTCATAGTACTTGGCCAGTGATAGTTATACCGTACAACCTTCCACCTTAGATGTGTATGAAGCAACCGAATTTCATGTTGTCTCTACTAATTTCCGGTCCGTCAGCTCCAGGGAACGATATAGATGTCTATCTTCAACCGCTTATTGATGAACTGAAGATTCTATGGGAAGATGGTGTTACATCTTTTGATGTACGTACGCAGAAATCTTTTAAGATGTTTGCATCACTTCTGTGGACGATACATGATTATCCAGGATACAATGATATATCAGGGTGGAGCACTAAAGGAAAGTTAGCCTGTGCAGTATGTAAGAATGACACTGAAAGTATTCGTTTAGAGCATGGAAAGAAAGAGAGTTTTATGGGGCATCGTCGATTTCTAGATATGAAACATTATTATAGGAGCGATAAGAAAAGTTTCAATAATCAGATCGAAACTAAAGTCGCCCCTAAACGTCTGACGGGTTCTGAAATATATAGTCAAGTTTATCCATTTCGAAATTCAGTAACTTTTGTTAAAACATCGAATGTACCAAAAGATTGTAGACTGTCGACGAAAAGAACGAAAAAAATACCATTGCCCAAAGGATGGAAAAAAATGAGTATTTTTTTCGAATTACCGTATTGGAAGACGTTGCTTCTACGACATAATATTGATGTTATGCACACCGAAAAGAATGTATGTGACAATATTTTGAACACTATTTTGGAAATGGATGGTAAAACGAAAGATAATCTGAACGCGAGGTTTGATTTACAATCGATGGGAATCCGAAAAGAACTTCATCCTATTCGACGGGGAGAAGAATGGGACATTCTGAGTGCGTGTTTCAACTTAACGACGAAAGAAAAGATATTATTTCTGTCAGTGTTTAAATCCCTTCGACTTCCTGATGGATATTGTTCTAACATTTTTAGAAACGTGAAAATGAAAGAAAGAAAATTTATCGGATTGAAAAGTCACGATTGTCACGTTATAATGCAACAGTTACTTCCTATTGCATTACGAAAATCGACAAAACCTATAGTGACTTCGGTTCTTATTGAACTTTGCGGATATATCCGATAGAGACGTATATATATTTATACAATTATAAATAAATTGATAATTAATATGTCTTGATCATACAATACATATTCTCATTTTAGGTATCTTTTGACTTTAAAAAATCATGTGACCGTACGTAGTCACCCGGAAGAATCTATTGCGGAAAGTTATCTTGCTGAAAAGTCAATGATGTTTTGTTCTCGGTTTTTACAAAATGTCGAGACAAAATCAAATCGGCCAGATAGATATATCAATGGGTTTTTAAATGCACCGACTGATATAACGTTAACTACTTTACAACAGAAACAGTTGCATCAATGTATATTGTTTGACCTTGAAAGTGTCGAAACATATCGAAATAAACACTTGAAGCAATTGAAAGTTATGTTTCCAAAACACACACAGCTCCGTCTCGAAAATTTACACTTCAAACAATTTGCCGAATGGTTTAAAAAACACATGTCCGAAGCTCAACAATCTGACACAGATTTAAATTCTATTTCCCGCGGACCAAGTTGTTTTGCTTCAATTTATAATGGTTACATTATGAATGGATTAAAATTTCAGACATCAGAATTGACAAATCGTAGATCGACGCAAAATAACGGTATTTTTCTATCGGCTACAACATCAACATATGCTAAATCTCCAAATGATGCTCCGTTGGCAGCAAAAATTGAATATCATGGATTATTAGAAAATGATTTCGAAATTTGCTACGGTCACACGACTAAATATTGTCTGTTTGAATGTAAGTGGTACGATCCTGGAAAAGCAGGTACTAAAGTAGATGATTTTGGTGTCGTTTCATTGAACACGATACGGGGGAAATTTGGAAAGGAACCTTTCATTTTGGCAAATCAGGCTCAACAATGTTTCTACATTCAAGATCCGGTAGAATCTGAATGGAGTTCAGTCCTTAAAATATCAAATAGAGATATTTTCGATGTCGATAATGATGATTGTTGTAATTAAATTATAAAGTATTACATTACAATATAATTTAATATTTTGAATGTCATATCATGTTGATTATAAATATTTCTTTTTTTTTAGTAAAAAATGAGTCAACTACTAGCAATCGTCGAACGATATGAACGACTCGAGCGACTTAATCAGATTCAACGTAGTTTTTACAAAAACATAGATTATTATTGTCGTGTTTTTGCTTGTTTCCGTTGCGGAGTCAATGGTCATCATTTTCACAACTGTCCAAAAATATGGTCGACAAATCCTCAAACAATGGAAACCGGTCAGATTTTAGTGTTAGGATACGAAGCTAGAGTGTTGAATGATTGTGGGGGCACACATTCATTCAAAATCGAATACAACTCTTCTCACGACGACTTCGAAGATTTGTTGTGTCTAATAATAAAGAATGTAAATTACAATAGGAAAAATGTTTGGTTTTTGTGTCAGACCAAGACCCCATATACGGGTGTCTGGCTATGTATTTAAAATAACTAATTTTATTTTGAAATTTAAATATTTCAGATTATGTTTACTTTTTTCGTTCTGATCGGTGTTATCACACCATTCATGGCATTGACGATGGTTACATCCCGTCGCTCAATCGATGAGTCCAGTTCAAGTGGTCAGTTTTTTATTTATATTTTAAATATTATCATGATTTCTATTAAATATTAAATCTTAAATATGTAAATTAATTAGATGCGAGGCCATCCACATCGAATGTGCCTCCACAGAAGAAGGGTCGTGGTGGCACAAAAGACCACCCCCATAACCATCCAGAAAAAGGTACGAAATGGAAGGTTATGTTTGACAACACGAACCAATCGACGGATGAAATGGCAAAGAAGTTAACCACAAGAATGGCTCTTTTAGCAAAAGACCATACTCTCTTTCCGTACGGCATTGAGTGGCGTCATCAACCACAACAAAATTTTCAGGACGCGTTAAAAATATTAACTGTAAGTATATATATTTTTTATAATATTTATTAATTTTCCCAAACTTAAGTTTTGAATATTTAGGCTGAATATGATTTAAGTGGAAGCAAAGCTGCATAAACTTATATCAATGGTAGGTTGAACAAACTCTGGAGGAGCAACCATAATTCTTTGGTTAAAACTTATGGCTCTGATCCTGATATGAGAGAAGAAGATATTTTAGCGACTCTTCCACCGTATGTCAGCAAACCTCAATTTCTGAATAAATTGAGACAACATCGATCGGAAAAAGGAAAGGTACGTATATGTATATATATATATATTTATTATATTAATAAATTTAGAATTTATTATTTTTTATAATTTCAGCAAATTTCCGAGATAAATACCGCGAACCGAGCGAATGAAATGACACATCACGCTGGTTCAAAAGGATTAGCGCAACGACGTCATGAATTGGTAATTTATTTATAATTTATATCTAATTTTTTTATATATTAATAAATTATGTGAATATAGATGCAACAAGGAAGGAGTGAAGTCTAAGCTTGGTCAGAGACTTTACAAATGACATATAAGGGAAGCGATAAAGTTGTAAGTCTTTTTTTAAAATTATTTATATTTTATAATTTCTATTATCATTGTTTGATTTTGTTATTCTTTCAGCTTGAAGGCACGGAATTTATAAAAAGTCAAGAGGCAAAATCGTGGGCTGAATCTGAAGCAATGACTCCATTTGTAAGTTTCATTGATTATTTTAAATATATTTCGCATTTCTTTTTATTTATTTTTTTATAATGCAGCAATTTATCGAAGCGACGGTCAACAAGACTTTTGGAAAAAATAAGAAGAATCGAATAATAGGAATTGGAGAAGCTGCCAGTATAGTGAGCACAACGAACGAGAGATGGACTTCTCCAAATTGGAAAGGAAAAGAGCTGATCTCCGAAAACACGACTACTGATGCAAAACCAGATGCAGTTTGGTCGAAAAAATTCAAAGAATTTGAGGTATTTTAAATATATTTCAATATTTTGTTGATTATCGAACTCATTTTTGTTTTCATTTTCAGAACAAGTGTAACGAGAGTCAGAAAGACGTCTCCAAATACAAGAAGAAGTTCAATGCAATGAAATCATATATGAAAAAACTAAATAAGACTTTGAAGACTTCCGGACTCGACATGACGCAGATGGCTTCTAATTCAAAGTCCACTATACCGTCTGCATTCGAATCAGATATTTCAGATTCTGATTCAGAAGACTCGATTTCAGACGAGTGTTGATTAAACGATTTTTATATTTTCTTATTCAAACATCGAATGTTTAACGATTATGTATTTTAGTTTCTTTTCAATAAAAACATCGATTTCAATTTCAAAATCGCTTTCCCAAATATCGATTTCTATTTCAAAAAACAACGATTCAAACGCAAAATATAAAATCCTGTTTCAAAAAAAAAATGAAACAAACATTGTATGGCGGATATCCGCCATCTATACTATTATAGAAAGGTTTAGATGGCGGAAATCCGCCATCTAAATATGGGCACAATCGCCCTCTCCCACGAATAGATGGCGGATATCCGCCATCTATAAACTTAGGGAACTGCCGGCTGTACTTTAGATGGCGGATTTCCGCCATCTAATGTCACAAGGATAGTCGGCCGACATCCTCCATCAATGAAATTAACCGCCATCAATGAATTGGCGCCAAACTTTTTCCGCGCCATATTTTAGATGGCGGAAATCCGCCATCTAAAACTTTTCAGTTCCCGCGAAAATTTTCAGATTAGATGGCGGAAATCCGCCATCTATACAATTTTTGGTGAGAAATGGGGATGGATAATAGATGGCGGTCTTTAGATGGCGGTTATGAGGTTTTAATGGCGGTGTTCAAGATGGAAGCCTTTAGATGGCGGATTTCCACCGACGATCACTTTAGATGGCGGAAATCCGCCATATAAAGACCGCCATACAAGGTCTTATTTCTTGTAGTGGTCTATTAAGGCTATAGCGACAAAATAGATTTAAAACGAGGGTATCATTGATTATAGTCGTAAATTTAGAATCTCGGGGCTAGATTCGTAAATGAGAGTCTGATTTAGATTCTTAAGTCGCACTTTCGACTCATAAATCGTAAACTAGACTTGTAATCACAATTTAGCCACTTTGGACGTAAATTGGATTTGGTAGCCATCACCTAGACTCGTGGGTCGTAAGCTAGGTATGAGTAACGGGTATTATCTAGCCAAAGCGATGGATGATACATGAGGTCGAAGTGACGGACGCCATCCAGCCGAAGCGATGGATGATTGATCCACCAGGGGTGCATCGGAGGCTGGTACAGTATGGGAACCAACCCTCGTATCAGAAGCTCCTACTTTAGTAGAATTAGCGGGTGCTTTCTTTTTATGATCTTTAGTAAAAGAAGCCATAAATGGGATGGTTGCTTCTATTGGGTCGAAGCAACAGACTACGAGTGGAAGTTCTTCCGAAGTGTCAAAAGCTATGGGTAGGTACCTGCCCCCCCGGGTGTTACAAAACAAAAAAATTTTGTATAATATTTCTTTGTAGTTTTGGAACCCCCTTGAGAAGTACTACTAGTCCCCAAAGTTTGAAATTAACAAAATAAATTCGCAAATATTTTGCAATTTTTCTGCAGAAAATCGTGCCGTAGGAGGTCGTTTTTGGAATGCCTGTTTAGACCTATCCCAAAAAAGATTCTTTGCACTGTTGGAAAATTCTGCTTTTTTGTACTCGTAGAGAAATTTTTTTCACGTGATGTGTGGTCGTAGAATCCCAAAATCAGATATGGGCATTCCGGAGGTGGACCGACATAATCACTGAAGCACGATTTCTTCTATCAGTAGGCTCGCGGGGTTGCTAGGAGGGCCGGAGACTTTGGAGTCCACGATGCGCGCTCTACGTCAATGTACCTGCAGAGAGGAGGGGAATCGACGACTCAAGTGTGGGAGTCGGCAACTCGGGCTCCTTAGTTTGCTCTGGTTGGAGTGTGTGTCAAGTGTGGTTGAAGGGAATTGTTGATGAATGAGGACCCCCAAGGGCCCCTTTTATAGGGTCTTTGGGGAGTTTCTCATTCATTACCTATGGGGCCCACGCTATTATGGTGCCCTATTAAAGGTACCATAATGGTGTTGGCCAAGTCAAGTAACGGCTGGGAGTCGGCGACTCAGGGTGAAGCCATCGATTCCCCAGAACTGACCAACGAGGCCTGGAATCGGTGGCTCACCTATGGAGTCGGCGACTTGGTAGTCCCAGTCATCGATTCTCAGTGTTGACTTGAGTACTTGACGTAGACACTTGCCCGCAACCGTGGAGCTCTCTGGGGGTCCGGAATAAAGCGACGGAACCCTAGTCCTTGTTGAAGGGCGTTGCTGGGAGTGACTGACGTAATCAGGCATGTCTCACCACCTTCCTCCATGTATCCCCCGCTCTACTGTTCTCTATTTGTACTTTATCTTTTCTTTCAGATCTGATTTGATATCATTTTCCATTCTTCGGCCCCCCGTTCCCTGCAGGTATGATCCCTATGACCTTGTTTCAGCTATATTTTGACCTTGAGAAAAAGAAAAAGAAAACAAGTTGTAATTAATAGTGGTTTTAGGTCCAAGTTGAAACCGTCCGCTATTCACCATGCCGTACGGGGAGTTCGTGCGGTTCTTCTGTCGATTCCACTTCCTCGGTGATTTCGTTTTCCCGCCTACATTGTTAACCTGTAAATAACATTTTACCTCGCCCTCATTTTTTACTTTGCTCTTTAGGGTTTTTTATATAGCTGCTCGTCTCCTCCTTCTTCGCGTGAGCTCTGTGGTTATGGCTGACCTCAACCAGTTCGTCGATGGGTTAAACTTTGACGGTAACCTTATTTCTCCTTCCGAAAACCCCCCCCTCTATCTTTATTCGCCGTCAAACTCGACGTAACTGGGTTCTTCTTTCTCCTGCAGCCACCTGCAAAGAATGCAAAACCCCAAATGCTATTCTCGCCTCGTCTCCTCCTTCTTGGTACACTACTATTTACTCTGGTTATGTTGGGATAGGTTTGATGTTTCCCGTCTCCTCTTTCATCCGGTCCTTCCTCTTATTCCTAGGTGTTGCTCTCTCGCAACTTCCGCCTTCTAGTATTGACCGTCTTTACTGTTTTAAGTATCTGTGCTTTCAGTTGGGGATTCGTCCATACGAAAGAGTGTTCCGTCTCCTGTTCTCCATCTCGTGCCCCAATGCTGCCCGGTTACAGATATCCACTCATACACACTGTAAAATCCTTGATGGTTTTTCCGACCGGTCCCAAAAGTGGAAGAATCGATACTTCTTCGCGAAGTCTGATTACCTTGGTCTGTCCGGTGTTCCTTCTGAGTGGAGGGACACCAACCTGTATGAGTCCCAGGCCCTTACTGCAGAGGACCTGACCCTCGAGGAGAGTACTGCTTTATCCTTGCTACATTCCATACGGGAGTATCGGCCCATACTATGTCAAGATCTTATGTCCGGGCGTTGGAAGGAAACCCACTCGTATCTTCTTCCTGCCCGTAAATTACTTTTCCTTATCCCTTTTTTCATTGTTGATTTTTTCTTTTTTTCTTTTCAGGGGACACTTTCGATGGGGAATTAATGGGCTTCTTTGCAAGAAATATATCCCCCAGTCCGCCGAATAAACGTGCCTGCATGGAGGAATCGCTCGTCCAGGAAGACCCACCTGAGGAAACCGTTCGCACTGCTGGTTTGGAAGTGCCCCCAGGCAATATCCCTATTCACGATCTGGACATGCGCAATTATGATGCTCTTCTCGACTCTGCCATGCTTCCTGACTGCGCTTTTCCTAGTGACCGTCTGATGGTTACTGAGATCATGCAGGCACCACGCCTTGCTGGTATGTATGAACATGCCCTCGGGAAATTAGACTTCAGGGTCGAGAAAGAGAGTGACTGGAAAGATTTGATGCACACGGACCCGCAGTAGCTTGACACATTGTATATATGCCCACATTGTAAACGGAGGGTATCCTATCAGGGTTCGAATTGTAGTTCTATATACCCACATTGCCTCTGGAACAAAGTCTGCCCACGTTCCTGGGTTGTCTCCTATATTCCTTTTTAAAATTGACACAATCGTACGGTTTGTAACCTCTACCTGCCCATTTGCCTGTGGATGATATACTGGCGCAAAACTGAGCTTTATTCAACTGTCCTCACAAAATTTCTTTATCTTCTTCCTTGTGAACTGAGTCCCATTATCTGTTATTATTTGAAGTGGAACTCCGAATCTGCAGATTATATTTTTGAATATAAAATTTATAGTATTTTGTTCTGTAATTATGCTTGTTGGTTCTGCTTCCGCCCATTTCGTAAAGTAATCCACAGCTAAGAATAAGAATTTCCTCCCTTTTGATGCTACCGGGAATGGCCCTACGATATCCAATCCCCACCGGGCGAATGGTACGAGCGAAGAAATAGTTTTTTAATTGTTCTTTCAACTGCTCGGATCTTTTGTCGTGCTCCTCCGTCCACGATACTTTTGGACTGGGTGACTTCATTAATATAAAAAATGGTTGTAAAGTGTCCGCCCCTCTTGATATAAAACGACTGAGTGCGTTTATTTTTCCATTTAATTTTTTAATGTCCTTGATAGTCTTTGGTGGTGCCATGGATATTATTGCCTCAACTTTTTCCGTACGAGCCATAATTCCGTACGGTATTATCTTGAACCCTAAAAAATGGCCATCTGTAACTCCAAAAGCACATTTCTTCGCTTTTAAACGTAAACCAGCTTCCCTTATATTCTTGAAAGTTTCTCGCAGATCTTGAACACACTAAGATATCATCTATATATACTTCCACATTTCTCTCTATTTGCTCTTTAAAAATTTTGTCCATCGCTCTTTGAAATGCCGCCCCTGCATTCCGCAGCACAAACGACATTACTCTGTAACAAAACGTACCTGCATCAGTTATAAAAGAGGTATTTTCTTCATCCTCCTTTGCCATGGGGATTTGGTTATATCCCGAGTGTGCATCCATAAAGCTCAGCAATTCACAACCTGAGGCCTTGTCGACCAGGTGATCTATCGATGGGAGTGGGTATGAGTCCTTCGGGCACGCTTTATTTACATTTGTGAAGTCTACACACATTCTCCACCCTCCATTGCTTTTTTTACCATCACCACATTTGATAGTCATTCCGGATATTTAACTGGTCTTATGAAATTTGCCTCTAACAGTTTGTTTACCTCTTCTACTGCTGCTTCTTTTCTATCGCCTCTTAAAAGTCTCCTCTTTTGTCTAACTGGTTTCGCACTGCTTCCCATTGATAATTTGTGCTCTTCCAGGGTCCGTATAAGACCTTTTAAATCCCCTACGTTCTTTGCAAATACATCATACACTTCAGTTATGTTATTTTTTGTTTCATCTGAAAGCTCTGCTCCTACTTGCACTGTACCATTCTTCAACTCAACTGCCACTGTAACTGAAACGGCTTCTAGTTTCGGGTGTTCTTTGTTGGTTGTGTGTGAGAGGCTCTCCTTGTCGTGGACAACATTCATTACCTGTTCAGTTGAATTCATGTAGCATTCCCTTGCTTTCCTCTGCGAACCCCTGACGGTGCAAATTCCTGCCTCTGAGGGGAACTTTAAACATTGGTGAAAAGAAGATGTTATTGCTTCCAATGTATGTAAAGTCACCCTGCCTTGAATTGCTTGTATCCGGATGAAAATGGTACTACTAAGAATTTAACCTCTATAGTAGTTGCCTGCGTATGCTTCCCAAATATCACTGGAAGATCAATTTTCCCCAGTATCTGCACCTCGGCTTATCCGAAACCAGTTACCGGTGTACCGCACGGGCCTAAATCCGCCCTGCTAAAACCTAGTTGATCGAACGCACTCCAATATAGTACATCTACCGATGCTCCAGTGTCTACTAGGACTCTGTTTATTCTTACCTTTTGTCGATCCTATCTTTGGATAACTGGTGTAATTACCAGTGGGTCATGATGGGGGACTGTGACCCCTATGAGATCTTCGTTAGAAAAATGTATGTCGCCAGATACTTTAATTTTCTTACCTCCGGTTGTACGGTCAAGATTTTCCGCATACCTTTTTCCTTCGGGGCCGGTTCCTCCTCTTGAGGCTTCTCCTCCCGAAATTGCTAAGATTTCCCCGATATTATCCTCTTGTTCGTTTCTGAAATTGTGGTGCCCGGCCGGTATCATTGCCGTATGGTGCATAGGGGGGCCCTTGCGGAATTTTTCGTGCCCGTGGAATTTCCTGCGTGGCCTGAGTTTTCTCAAGTGCTCTTGCTAATGCCCAACACTCGTCTGTTGTGTGGCCTCTATCTTCATGATATTCACAATATCTACTTGCGTCTCTGAATATTACAGTGTCTGCCCGCATGGGTCGTGGTTCTGATAATGATCCTCTTCTCATGTGTTAGGAAAATTTGCCTTTGATTTGCTAATGGCACCGGTAGAGGGGGTCCTTCTCTGTAGAAATCTCCTGTCGGGGATCCTCTCCTGTATGAATTATCCCTGAAAGGTGCTTCCCTTTGCTGGTCTTCTCCTTGGTATTCGACTCTTTCTTGTCTATTATCCATCCTCAGTTGCCTCTGTTGAAAGTTTCTATCGGGTTGCCCCCTCGCCCTTTGTCGAATTTGCTTATACTTCTCTTCATGATATTCTTCTATGTTTGACTCTTTGTATGATCGCTCCATTGCCTTTGCAAATGTTACTGGTGGATCCCGTACGAGATCTCCTGAAAATCTTGTTGACCGCAACCATTTATTAATGCCATTAATACTGCTTCCTCTGTACATATGACTTTTTGTACTGCCGTCGCAAATCGATCCATATAATCACGTGTTGATTCCTGATCTCCCTGCTTGACCGTGAGTAATACTGTGTTTAGTCCTTTTCTTCTAATTTTATGTCTGAATGCAATTCTAAACGCTCTCCCAAGGTCCTCGAATGAATTAATGCTTCATGCCAGCAGATTTCTATACCAACTTACTGCCTCGCACTTAAGGGTTCTTCTGAACATTCTGCACCATATATCCTTCCGCCTTATTGTGTCTTCCATTTCCGTCCAGAAAGAATGTATATGGTCTTCTGGGTCGATTTTCCCTTCGTATACTGTCATTTTAGGGGCCCGCCACCCCTCTGGGTATTCTTGCGATAGCAAGTGTTGCGCAAGTGCCTCTTCACTTCCCCCTCGTACGGGTTGATTCTGGATCACCGTATGGGGTATTCGGGCAGGCAACACATTGTTTCTTCCCGACAACTGCATATACCTTTCTGTCATCAACGTAGATATTCTATCTTGCATTTGTCTCTGTTATTCTTCAACCCCATTATAATTGATAAAAGACGCGTATTTTCGTCTGTATTTTGTCCTCTTATTGATTGCCTATTTCTATACCGCTCGGGCAGGGGCGATCACGATCTACTCCGCTCTGGTGTGCTTCATTATTTCGTACTCTGTTAATTAAGTGGTATTCTTTCCCACTGGTTGTTGTGGGGTGCAAAGTTCTTCCCTAGTATCCTCGTAAATTGACCTCACCGGACTATTTGCCTCTTGTGCGATCAGTGTCTGTTGATTTTCCCGAGCAACCGACAGGGGCTGGCTAGCACCCACTATCGCCGTGATTTCCTGATCTTCTTCCGTCTGGTTAATCCATTCCGGTTGTTCCGAATCTATACCGCCGGCAGATCAGAAGGTTGCGTGTTCGATTCACGTCAGGTTCACCACTGATAACATTGTATCTAAACTATAGTGACAAGTTTATACCATACTTTCCCTGTTCCAATCGACCCCTAGGGGTATTTATATATTTTCCTAATGGGTTGGACCTTCATTGGATTATACTTGTTCCAGCCTACGAGTAGACCCTACTCACTTGGATTGATAGCAGCCCGTCCCGGATCAACCCGACCCGTCCGGGCTAAGTCCGACCTGTCCGGGTCTCGTCTGGTTTCCTTTGTTGAGTTGTTGTGGGCTTTTAGGATGAGCCTGGTCTGATGGACCAGGGGTACCATCACTCTTTATCTAGCTTTTGGGTGTTGGTTTGTTTTTTTTAGTTTTTTTTTCAATCGTTCTTGGAGTTTTTTATTCTTCATTTCGTTTTTCAATGTTGTATTTTAAGTGTTTTTTACAATAAAGGACATCGTTCACTCTCTGACCTAACCGAACCGAACCTGAACCGAACAATTCGTCGAATACTTAACTTTTTTTACATCATCCTAAAAATAAATAATAATAATAAATTATTTATAGTTTTTTTTTTGTTGAGTCAATTTTTACTCCTTATTAATCATCTTTTCTTCTTGTTGATTAAAAACCAACATGTCATCATCTTAAAAATTAAAAAATTAATATATACTATATTAATAAAAAATTCTAAAAATATACATAAGTTATATAATATAAGTTATAATATAAATATAAAATAATAAAAATGTTAAACGAACCAAACCGTTCCTCGAACCTCAACCAAGGTTTGGGTTCAGTTTGTTTAATTAAATTACCTCATTTAATTAAACTGAGTGCATATAAGGTACGCAGCGTGCGCACTTTGACTAATAACATCCTTAATAGCTAAACCATGACATCCTTAATAGCTAAATCATCTACTGCTCTAACACATTCCTACCTAGCTACCTAAACTTCCTATTTAAGTGAACCCATTTCGTCCATTTTTAACAATCAAACCAAGACCATCGTCTTCTTCGTTCTATCGTCTTCTACCTTATACCGTCTTCTACCTTCTACTGTCTTCACCCTTTTTCAGTCGTCTCCCTTCTACCGTCGTCTACCAATACCCATTACTAACTTATACCCTCTTCCTCAACTTCCTATAACCGAATCGTTCTCCCTAGTTACTGTGAAGGTGGTCTCTTCGTTCCAGTGTTGCGGTTGTCTCTTCGTTCCGGTTTTCTGGTTCCTCCTCCTGTTAGGTGTCTTCCGTCGTCATTGTGTTTTGCGTTTTTCGGTAAGATGGCTTCCGTCGTCGTTTCCATAGTCGTTGAAGTCGTTTCGGTCGTCGTCGGTTCCTCCTCCTGTTAAAACTAACCATTTCTTCTGCGTTATGCTTTTTCCGGTAGTAACAGGTTAGGCACACTCAACGTTGATCCCAGTTTTTGTCTTCCCGTCGTCCTGTGAAGAATCAACATTTTTCTTCCACGGTAATTTAATATTTATAAACACTCTAATCCAAGATGCGCTCCTGTTGCATAGTTCTTGAAACTATAGTTTTTTGGTGTTTCATGGAGGAATATTGGCTGATGTTTTTTCTTGTAGGGACTTGGGAATTTTCCCCATCAACTTTCCACATATATTGAAATCATTAGATCCAGAAATCATAAGGGTCACTTATTTGTTTCTTGTTACTTGATAGAAATGCCAACCAAGCTTGTTACAAACACCTTGTTAAAATTAAGGAGATGTGGTGTTGAAATTTATCAAACAACCTTCTGCAATTAATTTCTACTCCTGAGTAATAAACCAGATTTTATTAAATATCTAACACCTTGTCGTGATTAGGACTGATCTAGTTGTTTTGCAGGATGTTTCTTTTTTTGCAGGTAAGATTCCGCCATCTTAGCAAGGATCAGATTCTGATAGTGAATTTGTAGCCTTGACCGGAATCAGATTCTATCGTTTCAGCCAGAATCAGACTCTGATAGTGAGTCGATCTGTCTTGTCGCTTTGGCTTTGACAGACCAGAGGTCATTTTGTCGCTTTGGCCTTAATGACCTCAAGGGGGGAGTATCACAAGCTCTCCCCGACACTTCTGTCGCTTCGGCCAGTAGTCGTCGAATTTCATTTTGTCGCTTTGGCTTTAATGGACCAAGAATTAATTTGTCGCTTTGGCCTCAATAATTCCTCTATCTTGTCGCTTTGACCTTGATAGACATGGAGATCATTTTGTTGTTTTGGCCTTAATGATCTCGACCCACCTTGTTGCTTTAGCCTTGGTGGGGTAACCGTCGTTGCGGATATAAAGTCACTCTTGATCAGGGTGGAGTATAAACATCAGTTCTGTAGTGAACTAGATTCTGATAGTAAATCCACGCATTCTGTCGCTTCGGCCAGAATCAGATTATGATAGTGAATCCACGCATTCTGTCGCTTCGTCCAGAATCAGGCTCTGATAGTGAGTCAGTCCATTTTGTCGCTTTGGCCTTAATGGACGGGAATTATTTTGTTGCTTTGGCCTTAATAATTCCCTATCATCTTGTCGCTTTGGCCTTGATGATGACACAGCAAAAGTCGCTCCTGATCAGAGTTGGACTATTAATACGTAGTTCCGTTGGCCTGGAACTAGATTCTGATAGTGAATCAATCCATCTAATAGTGCATAGATAACGGAGTCATTGTGTCGATGTGGTCGCAATGATTCGAACCCATCTTGTCGCTTTGGCCTTGATACGGATCACCTTGCTTGGGGGGGGATACTGGCGATACACGCATGTTTCTTGTACTCTCTTCAGGGGAAATACTGGTGAGACATGCCTGATTACGTCAGTCACCCCCAGCAATGCCCCTCAACAAGGACTAGGGTTCCGTCGCTTTACGCCGAACCCCCGGAAGGCATCCACGGTGCGGAGCAAGTGTCTACGTCAAGTCCTCAAGTCAACATATGAGAGTAGCCGATTCCAGTGGGGAGTAGCCGATTCCAGTGGGGAATAGCCGATTCCCCCTGAGTAGGCGATTCCCACACCTGAGTAGGCGATTCCCATAAGGAGTAGGCGATTCCCAGCCGTTACTTGAGCTGGCCCACACCATTATGGCACCATTAACCGAACGCCATAATGGTGTGGGCCCCAGACCATTGAATGGAGAAACCTCCCAATGACCCTATAAAAGGGGTCCTTGGGGGTCCTTCATTCTCATGTCACCTTGACTCACAACACTCCACACTAGAGTAACCAAGGAGCCCGAGTCGCCGACTCCCCTCCTCTCTGCAGGTACATTGACGTAGAGCGCGTTTTGAACTCCAAAGCCTCCGGCCCTCCTCACAACCCCGCGAGCCTATTGGTAGCAGATTTCGTGCTTCATCACTTCTTAAAACAAATCATTGAAGATCAACACACTGGCGTGCAGACAAGATCATCTATACAAGACAATTGTGTCCTAAATTCTTTGTATCTCAAATGGAGCCCAAGAAGATCTGCGGTTATATTTGAGCTTAGTTAGATTTCACACAATAACTGATAAATACTTAGGTAGTCTTAAGTATTTATAGTCAATGCATCTCAAACTTAAATCTTAATATAGTTCACGTAAAGATCTTTATATCTTAATCATAACTTAATAAATTAAAATCACATTAAAATATATATATATATGCACTGATATAAAATCTAAGACCTACACACTACAAGAAATCCGACCTTGTATGGCGGTCTTTAGATGGCGGAAATCCGCCATCTAAAGTGATCCTCGGCGGAAATCCGCCATCTAAAGACCGCCATCTTGGACACCGCCATTAAAACCCCTAAACCGCCATCTAAAGTCCGCCATCTATTATCCATCCCCATTTTCCATCAAAAATCGTATAGATGGCGGAAATCCGCCATCTAATCTGAAAATTTTCGCGCGAACTGAAAAGTTTTAGATGGCGGAAATCCGCCATCTAAAATATGGCGCGGGAATAGTTTGGCGCCAATTCATTGATGGCGGTTAATTTCATTGATGACGGATGTCCGCCGACTATCCTTGGAACATTAGATGGCGGAAATCCGCCATCTAAAGGCCGCCATACAAGGTCCTTTTTTTTGTAGTGACATGATTGACTATCATAAAATAAATGAAATACGTAAATAACTCATATATATACATGCTAATGTAATTCATCATATGCATGGTACTTCAAGTTTAAATATTATCATACATGGATTTACTCATTGATGAAGCACGAAATCTGCTACCAGTAGGCTCGCGGGGTCGCGAGGAGGGCCAGAGGCTTTGGAGTCCACGACGCACGCTCTACGTCAATGTACCTGCAGAAGGGGAGGGGAATCGGCGATTCTCTTGGGAGTAGGCGATTCGGGCTCCTTGTATTGCTTTGGTTGGTGTGTGTCAAGTGGGAATGACCAGAGGGTAGAGGTCCCCCAAGGACCCCTTTTATAGGGTCCTGGAAGACGTTTCCCCATTCATTAGCGTGGGGCCCACCCCATTAAGGTATCCTATTGAAGGGTGCCTTAATGACGTGAGCCCACCCAAGTAACGGATGGGAGTCGGCGACTCAGGTATGGGAATCGTCGATCCAGAGGTTCAATCGCCGACTCCCCATGAGCCAAGTGGCAGTCTACCAGAACTGTCCACGAGGACTAGAGTCAGCGATTCACCCCTGGAGTCGGCGGCTTGGTAGTCCCAGTCGGCGACTCCCAGGTGCTGCCTTGAGTACTTGACGTAGACACTTCTTCCGAATTCGTGGAACTCTCCGGGAGTCCGTCCTAAAGCGACGGAACCCTAGTCCTTGTCGAAGGGCGTTGCTGGGAGTGACTGACGTGATCAGGCATGTCTCACCAGTACTCCCCCCTGAAGAGAGCATGGCAAAACACCCGTGTACCACCAGTATTCCCCCCCAAGCAAGGTGATCCGCATCAAGGCAAGAAGCGACAAGATGGGATTGAGTCATTGTGCTCACAGCGACACTAATGACTCCGCGTGGTCCATGCACTATCAGATGGACTGATTCACTATCAGAATCTAGTTCCAGGCCAATGGAACTACATGTTTATAGTCCTACTCTGATCAAGAGCGACTTTTGCTGTGTGGATTCTGGCAGAAGTGACAGAATGCGTGGATTCACTATTGGAATCTGATGCTGGCCGAAGCAACATAATGCGTGGATTCGTTATCCGAATCGGGTTCTGGCCGAAGCGACAGATCGCGTGGATTCACTATTAGAATCTGATTCTGGCCAAAGCGCGAGAATCTAGTTCACTATCAGAACTGATGTTTATAGTCTATCCTGTTCAAGAGCGACTTGGTGTCCGCAACGACGGTTACCCCATAAGCCGAAGCGCAAGATGGGTCGAGATCATTAAGGTCAAAGCGACAAAATGATCTCCAAATGTTCGAAGAACTATTGAAGCCAAAGCGACAACATAATTCTTGGTCCGATTCTGGCCGAAGCGACAGAATCATGCCTGCAAAATAAAAAACAACCTGCAAAATAATTATATCAGTCTAAAGAATATATTTATTGATTTACTGACCTTGCCGTGTGGAGCTGCCTATCATGCTGCTCCTCCTTATGCTCAATAAATCCTTGATTGATCTATCTGAAGCGAAAGATCTATCATGCTAAAAAATGTGACAGCTTCTGGCCGAAGCGACAGAAGTGCCGACTCATTATTAAAGTCTGACTCACTATCAGAGTATGACTTACTATCAGAGTCTGATTCTGACCAAGGCTACAGATCCACTATCAGAATTCGATTCTCGCCTCGGATACAGAATCTGTTGATTCACTATCTGACTTACTATCAGAGTCTGATTCTGACCAAGGCTACAGATCCACTATCAGAATCCGATTCTCGCCTCGGATACAGAACCTGCTGACTCACTATCAGAGTCTGGTTCACTGACTCACAGTCAGAGCCTGATTCTGACCAAGGCTACAGATCCACTATCAGAATCTGATTCTCGCCTCGGATACAGAACCTGCTGACTCACTATCAGAGTCTGATTCTGACCAAGGCTACAGATCCACTATCAGAATCCGATTCTCGCCTCAGATGCAGAACCTGCTGACTCACTATCAGAGTCTGGTTCACTATTAGAACCTTTCCTGCAAAAAAGAAAACATCCTGCAAAATAACTATATCAGTCCGAAAACGTATATATTTATTATTGAACTTACCGTGTGATCTATCTTTCGTGATGTCCCTCCTTTGCTCAAATTTGTCCTCAGTAAATCTGGCCGAAGCGACAGATTTTACCGTGCTCAATTTTTTGACGACTTCTGGCCGGAGCGACAGAAGTGTCGGGAAAGCTTGTGTGCTCCCCCCGAATTTTGACGACTTCTGGCCGACGAGACAGAAGTGTCGGAAGAGCTTGTGATACTTCCCCATAGAAATGTGATGACTTCTATTGACAGAAGTGTCGGGAGAGTTTGTGATACTCCCCCTCGAAACGTGACGAATTCTATCCCAATTGACAGAAGTGTCGGAAGAGCTTGTGATACTCCCCCATAGAAATGTGATGAATTCTATTGACAGAAGTGTCGAGAGAGATTGTGATACTCCCCCTCGAATTTCGACGACTTCTTTCAAAATAGACAGAAGTATCGGGAGAGCTTTTGATGCTCCTCCTCGAAGATTGTGCCCTTGTGATACACAAACTTTTGCGATGAGTGTTTTTCGAAGTATGCGACTGTCGGCGAGCTATATATCTATTGTTTTCCTTTGCTAATCTTTCATATAAATTACCCTTTAAATTGTAACTAAGGCCCGAAACTAGATTCACAAGTCGTAATTTAGCTGCTCTGGACGTAAATTAGACTCTGCTAACCCTATTGCTAGCCACTCTGGGCGTAGACTTGGTCGTACGAATCGTAGCTCAGCCTACGGTTAAATTTACGGATAATTTATACCTCTAGATTAGCGTAGAGTTATTAGAGATAGAGCGGACGACGTATCAGAAATATTCGACACTCGAGGGTTGCCTTGTAATTTGGAACCCTAATGATGGAGAGAGAATTGTGATACTCCCTCCTGAATTTTGACGACTTATGACCGAAGCGTCAGAAGTGTCGGGAGAGTTTGTGATACTCCCCCCTTGAATTTCGACGACTTCTGGACGAAGCGACAGAAGTGTCGGGAGAGCTTGTGATACTCCCCCCTTGAGATTTGACGACTTCTGGCCGAAGCGACAGAAGTGTCGGGAGAGTTTGTGATACTCCCCCTTGAAAACATGCACTTGGGGCAGTTTTTAATGTTATTTTACCCGGAATCGGCGACTGGAGGCCACCAGTCGGCGATACCTATCGTCGATGAGTTGCTGACGAACTTTGGATGCAACTGGAGAAGAGAGTTCATATTCATTACTTCTGAATTTCTTCCCGGGAGTCGGGAAATGTGGAATGACCCCCATCGAGTGCACATGAACGCCTCGATCGAGCTAACTACGAGGGATATAGAGGCCTCAGATCGAATAGCGCGGATCCTTACTGCATACTCTGTGCCGCGTGGTGTTCCCTTTGTCCTTTGCCAAAGGGAAGACTTTACATTCGAGGATGTGGAAGAGGCGCATCAACCACCCACTGAGAAGGAGCTGGAGGGCGGGAAAAAGCGATCGCTTTTATATCATGACGCCGCTGCTCTTTACATGCGCAAGAGGTTTCGCGAGGGCAAGCTAATCAAACTGAGGAAGAAGAAGACTTCTCGTAGCGAGCCTCGCCGGACCTTCGAGCAAGAGTCGAGCTCTCGCTCCGCACCACCACCTCCTAGAGGTTATGTGCCGAGGCCACATCGTTCATCACAGAATGGGGGACATATTGCTACAAAGTCATGCCTTTCGGCCTACGAAATGCAGGAGCAACCTTTCAAAGGCTGATGGACAAGGTTTTCAAAAAGCAGGAGGGAAGAAATATCCTGGCATATGTAGATGACATTCTGGTAAAATCCAAGAAAGCAGATGAACACCCAAATGATCTGAAAGAGACCCTGGAAACTCTGCAGAATTACGGGATGAGGTTAAACCCTGCCTTATGCAGTTTTGGAGTACAAGAAGGAAAATTTCTTGG
>LFYR01001368.1:0-11097 GCA_001185155.1 Zostera marina
TAGCCGATGATTATGGTTTGGAAGTTTCAGTTGGATTGCCGCAGGCTGCAGCACATGTTGTTTCTGGGAAAGAGAAGGATAAGGTCGATGAGGATGATCTTTCAAGGAGACTCGCTGAGCTTAAGGCTAGAGGTTAAGTCATTAAAACTCGGTACATTCTTCTTCTTCTTTTACCGTTTCATGTTTTCTTTATTTATTTTTTGTTTTACGAATATTGAAAGATGTCATTAGCTCAATATATTATATATAGGAGAGGGTTAAATATGAATAGAAATGAAGAATAGATTTGAACTCCGGAAAAACAATTCTTAGGTGAAACCTTGAAATAATATTGGGATACATTCAGATTCAGTATGATCAAGCTTTTTGATTTGTCGCATATGCGACCAGGCGGTGACCCCCCATCGCATATTTGGGGGGTCGCATATTATTGGGTTTAGCCGGATCCGGGTCGGATCCGGATAAACCCGATCCATTAACCCTATTAAATTAAAAAACTAGTGTAGTTAGAACTAGTGTAGTTAGAACTTAGAACTAAGAACTAAGTGTTTGCATTACACTTGTACTTTGATGTTTGAAAGTTGAAACTAATAGTTTTGTTGTTTTGTATGTTTCTTTAAGTTTTTGTGATTTTAAGAGTTTAAGTATCATTAGTTACTATATTATTTCATTTATGATTTTTATTATGACTTATAATATCAGGGATTTATTTAAAATATGGAAAATACAGGGGGTATATTGAAAAAAAAATAATAAAAAATAATAAAAATAACATGTCGCATATTTGACCGCATATGCGACCAGGCGGTCGCATATGCGGTATGCGGTCCCAGGCATCGCCTGGTCGCCTGGCCGCGTCAAAAAGCTTGAGTATGATATAACATTATAACCAATGGTGTTTTGATGGAGGGATATATATACGTATCAAAATTCAAATTTATATGAAAATCCAGTTTTGTTTGTTTCGAAATTTTTTTTTTATTGATGTAGAAATGTATCCCTCCGGGTGATATACTTGAGCTATATAATATAACATCGGTTACATCGTAGTAAAAATCTAATTAAAGTAAATAGCAGACTTGAACCCACAAAAACCTTAATAGTATCTGTGACCAGTTGAGCACTTGAGCTAATTTCCCTCTGCAAATATTTTCTTTTATATTACAAATTTACAACTATAGTGACTAGTGAATCAGTGAAAGAGATTCGATGTGAATTCACCAAATGTTTTTTATTTCTTATTAACTGGGGTTCAAGGGTGGTCATGTTTTTTTAGTTTTTTTTTCCCTGTCATCTTCTTCTGTACCAAATTGGTAAGAATTGGTAGTGATTGATTGAATTAAATTGCAGGTTAGCTGGTGTATTAAGGTATATCATAAACATAATAAGCAATGCAATGTGTCGTTGGGATCTTTCTGATGTGCTGTCTGCCGGCCATAGACAATATTTTGTATTGAAATTGTGCTAGTGTTTGGCTTGGCCAAGTAATTAAATTATATATGTTATTTTTCCATATTTAGTGATTTGCATTAAGTGTTGTAATTCCCAATTATCTTCTAATAACATTATATTTCAATGACTGCACACAACAAATCAGAAAACAATCAACAACATATTACCAAAAATGATTTTGCAGGCAAACCATCAAAGCTTCTGTAAAATAAAATCCCAGTTTTCAATTTTCCTATTAATAACAATATTCATGGTGGGAAAAGAGAAGTCATAAACATTAATATTGAAGGTCTAATTTTCAGAAACTTTAATAGTTATTGTGATCAGTTGAGTTAATTAATCTTTTTTTAGAAACCTAACAATTCATTCTCAGACCCCATTTGGCATATCTAACTTCAGATTCAGTGACCTAAAAAATATCTATTGCCTAATGTTTCTAATATTTTGCCAGACAGAGTCAAGTGAGACGATGGTAATAATTCATCATTAGCGTGCTCTTCTGTTCTTCCCCAAAATAGTTAATTAAGAAACCAAACTATAATAATTAATTTTGCATTGTCATTCATCACCATCGTTTACTGCTATATATATGTGCCTGTGTTAGTCTCTGATCGAGTGGACAAGCAACCAGATATGGATGGAGAATATCTTTCTCAGAAGAGGGTTGGTCCTGAAATTGACTCAAATGCTCTATTTGCTTATCATTCTGGTGATGGAAAAAGAATACGCTTTGAATACCATAAACAACAAGCCCACCACTATCCTTCTTCTCCGCATATGAATATGAATTATATGATGATGGGGAGTTGGTCACCTGTAGTGAATCTTCCTGATATCCCTCCAACAGATCATTCTTGTTCATCTGCATATCATTGTTGTTGTCATCATCAAATGAAAAATCATATGGTTGATCATCTTTTTGAAAGTGGTACTGCCATGATTTCATCACCTGCAAATGTCATCACTTGCCTTCAAAATCAGATGCAAAATCACAGTGTGTGTGTACCTACCAACTATAACATTGGGTTCCAGGATACATCACCTACTGTTGATTGTTTTCAAAATGAAATTGGGTTCTGGAATAATACGCCACAAGAGGTAAGTAGTAGGAAATATTGCTGATTGATTGATTGATTAATTGGTCATTGAATTAACAGTTAGGTTTGTTTTGAATTTTTACTCTTGGCAGATGGCTATGGTGAATACACAAGAAAGTTCAGAGGTGGCGGAGTTGAGAGCTGAGATGAAGCTTATGAAGGAACAAATGGAACTACTTGTCTGTAATTATAATGCAATTATTAATTCTCATCCTACCAGATCACAAGGATCATCTAATGGATCTTCTTATTAGATAAATTACGAACCCGGCCGGTTGATCTTTAAGATCTGATCATTGTCAAGAGTTATATAAAAATCATATATAGCTTTAGTTAATAGTATAAATTACTGTAGTTAGTTAATTGATGACTATATAAATACTGGGAAAATATCCCATGTGCCAACTCCAAATTGCGCTATCTGCGCCAAACAACCCACGTTTCTCTAAAATGTATCCAACGGTTATTTTTGCGTACTACCTCGGGTGAAGAATTTGTACCACCGCATTGCATCATCTTGAGACATTTTGACAATGTCTGCCAACCCGTCAATCCAAATACTATTCATAAAGTTCTGTTGTAATTTTTCTTGTGGTCTTTAATGAACATGTCAATTCGACTGTACAACTGTGCAATATTCGTCTGTACCTCTGTGACATTGCAATGCTTTACAGATTTTATTTGTACTGCCATTTGATTTTGTTACCATTGCACTGCTATACAGATTTGACTTGTACTGCCATTTGATTTTGTTATTTTATTAAACCACTCTAATACTATTAGTTAATCATAGTTTATTATTATAGGTTTACAATTTCCGTTTACAATTTGTGAATCATAAGAGATGTATGTTATTTTCGTAATTATTATTTATCTTAATGTAATTGTAAATGACATTATTATCATTAATTTGTATAGTACTATTTCCTCATTAATGATCTATTGTCGTATTTGGATCTAAATGTTGTCAGTTTTGTTTACAAAGAATGATATTATTTTTAATGATTTTATACTAATATTTACCAAAGGACATGACATCCGTATCCTTATCTATAGTTAAAATACTTGTCTTTGTTTTTTTTTCCTCAAAATCTCATCATTTCATATCTACAATTTTCAGTTCTGGATCTAATCGCCAATGTACGAACGGTCATAGTTCAAATATTAAACTTAGTAGAAATCCAGCGGCGTTTGGCGCAGATAGCGCAAACAGTGTTTGACACACTGGATTCGTGCCCTATAAATACTTGTAGACTATTTGATATTCAATTAATACAAGTAATTGTTTTTTCCCTTAATTATATTGGTGAGTACTATCTAAGATGGTATCAGTTGTCATTACTCCTTTATAATTTTTTTTCCGATCAAGATTTCTCAGTATAACCTCGATCTTCTCTTGCGACTCCCGAAGTATCTGGATAAACAAGAATTTCAAATAGTGTTTTCTTCCCAATCGCGTTTTCTTTCCAATCACTCACCCGTCTGCTCGCAATTTCTGACAATTGCACGTTTGCCCGTCTGCTCGCTCCACTTTTTTCAAACACGTGGATTTATGTCTGAAATTTCTTCCAATTACTCACTACTTCTTCAATCACGGTTTCTGACGCACGCACGCTCGTCCGTGGATTGTCATTTCAGACGCTCGCGACTTCTTCCAATTGCGGATTTAGGTCTTGCGATTTTGATTGGGAATCCATATTGCAATTTTGCGGATTTCAGACTTCTTGGAAATTCAGCTGACTGCACGGAATTTTCAATTGGATTCTTTCTACAATTTTTGATTTCAAACTGCAATTTGGGGATTTCTTACGGATTAAAATCTCAGGTATGAAATTTATTATTCTTTACTTTCTTTCTTTTTTCTATTTGTGCAATTTCTTTGTACAAGTTTCTTTTGACATTTTTTTTTGTGCAATTTTTTTCTCTGTGCAATTTTTTAGTCCAGTCAGTTCATAATTCCGCAAGTCATTGTTAATCACAGATGGCTTTTAGTTTTAAATCGTGTCAACAAATGCCAACCTCGTCTGCAAATGTGAGGTTCTCTGATATTGAGATATTGCATAAGATCCAGATAGGTCATTGGGTACGAAATTCCCTTGAGAAGGGAAAAACGTATCTCTTCTGGCGCACCCAGATGGAATTTTTTTCCAGGATACATCATGTTTCGGAGATTGTTTCTAAGAATCAAGTTATACCGGTAAAACAAATTAATGGTTCTCCAAATCCATTATATCAAAAATGGATTGAGAAGAATTGGATCATTATATATGGGATGGATTCATGTAGTAGTAGGTCCTTCTATGTACTCGTTAGTAATGAATCACGAAACTACTGCCGAATGCTGGGCAATGCTTGAAACTCATCTCTCACCATACAAGGTTATTCATTCTCAAAGCATTCGTGAGCAACTAAGAATCTTAAAGAAAGATGACGATGAAGCAATGAATGACTTTGTCATTAAAGTCCGTACACTCACCGATAGTCTATCGGCCATCGGTGATAGGATGAGAGATTCAGACATTATTGATTTTGTGATTGATGGCTTGGGGCCAGAATTTAGACCCTTCATATCATGCATACACACTCAACCAAATATGCTATTCGACGATTTTCTTCATCCCGTCATCAAAGAAGATCGTTTTTTGAAGAAGAGTTACAATTTTCAGAATCCAACTACAACTCTGATAGCTTTTGCAGCCAAGTATTCAAACAATTCTAGAGGACAAAAATATCATAATAATTCAAACAGAAACTCCAACTCAAACTCTGTGATTTGTCAACTATGCGACAAGGCTGGACATTCAGCAAAGACGTGTAGAAAAGGACTAAAAGCTCTTGTGGTTTTTGACAACAAAACTGTTGATGGATAAGGGAATTGGATTCTTGACTCCGGAGCTTCCGCACATATGAATCCTGAGGTGGGAAATTTATCGACACTCAGGAGTACTCAGGTATGAAAGAAAAATATAAAGCTATGGAATAAGGCTATGAAAGAAGAATACAAAGCCCTAAATGATAACAACGTCCGGTCTCTTATAAACCCCACTTCTAATATGAATATTGTTGGTGTGTGGGCTCGCCGTCCAACCTAGTACAAGTGTTCCTTCAAGAATTATCAACCTCCTCCCCTGTTGGACCAGGGGAGGTATTTATAGCCTTCTCTTGCTGTCCTTGAGCCTCGTGGGCTCGCCCGCCGGGCCCATTCGTTCGTCCGGACCGTCGACGAGGCTGGTTCGGTTCATGGGCCGCGGTCTGCGGTCCATGGTACCAACAATACTCCCCCTCCCTCGACGGGCCCGGGTCCGGGGGCCGCCCGGCCACGCCCTGCCTTCAACCACCTCCTTTACCAGTCTTAAAGGCTCCTCGAGGTTCGAGCCGCTCCCACTTCTCCTTCCTATAAATAGCTTCCTTGCCCCTTCGGCTTCTCACCCCATCCTTCCTTCGCAATGAGCATCCGTAACATCTTCGAGGAGTACGGCCGCGAAGTGCAACTCCAGCATGCCGCCTGGGCCATGTGTCTGTTGTCGCCCACTGGCGTTCCCAATAGCGTAGCCGTGGCTGAAACTCAACGTCTCAATGCTGTGCTGATCGACGTCCGTCGTCGCCTCTCCCAGGTCCGCCGCTCCGATCTTCTTGCGAGTTACCCTACTGTCGCCTACCCTGACACCGCTCCTGCTGCCACCCCGGGCTCCGTTGGTACCTCGCGTGCCTTCAACGCGCATGGCACAATTGTTGTTCCTGCTGTCGCTCCTGCCGATGCTGCTGGTCTGCCGGGTGTCGATTCTTTGAGAAAGCCTCGTCGGTCGCGCGACCATCGTCGCTTCCGTGAGTCCTCGTCCCTTCCGGTTACTTACTTGCGCCACTTCCTATCGGGGTCCTCGAAGTCGGGCCGCTAGGCCCGCCGTGGAGCTATCCGCGTCCGCTCCCATACCCTTTCGGGCGGTGGGCTTGCCTTCGTGGGGCAGCGCCTGGGGCTCCCTGACGCTCCCTTTCTTTTTTTGTTGTACCCGTACTTCGTTGTTGTTGTTGTTGTTTTTCCCGCCGCGTCGCCAACTATTATAATACTTGATTTGCTTTAGTAAATGTTTTTCCTTTGCTTTTCTTTCCTTTGTGTTTTGACTTCGCCCTCGCACGTTGGTGCAGTTTTGCGCTATTCGGCATCCTCTGCCGACGTTGCCCGGACCCTTCTCAAGCTTCGCCCTTGCTACCCGATGCAGGCCCCTCCTTCGCCGACGCTCCTCCTTCGTTCCACCTTCCCTCTCCTGGCGGGGTGTCCCACCCGTTAAGTTGTTTCGTTTGATCCGCCGGGCGGGTTTACAGGTGGGCCCACTAGGACGTCGCCGCCCCGTCCCGCGTGTTCTGTTTGGTCGTTGGGCGTCGCAGGGTCTTCGTCGGACGTCACTCTGCTCCCCGACGGTCTGGGCCCTGGGCTCCCTCGGAGGCCTCCCGGCCCATCGCACTCGAAACCCTATATAAACCTTACTCCCCCTCATCCTCGCGTCTGATTTTCATTTCTTTCGCCCTCGCACTCGTCTCCCTCAACTACGGCTTCCCTCTTTTCACCAGGTTGCTCATGGCCGCTCCTCCTCACTCCGTTGTAGGCTCCGCCGATGCTCTTGACTTCGACGCTGGCGCCGCCCTTGCGGAATCCCTCTTTGCCATCCTGAACAGCAAGAATCCGTTGTCTGTCGTTAGTGCCGACGTGGTCCGGGACGCTTTGGCGAAGATGGGCCAGCCTGACCTTGCCTTTATCGAGGCCAGAAATCGCCTCGCCTCTCAGCCACCGCCGGGCATGGTCGCCCTCTACACCCATTACGCCGAGGCCGGCCTGACTCTTCCGCTCCCTCCTCTGGTGGCTGAAGCAATGCACTTCTGCGTTATTTCGCTCTCCCAGTTCCCTCCGGCTGCAATCGATCGTCTGGTGACCTTTTCACTACTTTGCCGCCGGTCCGGCGTTAAGACTTTCTTGCCGGTCTTCCTCGTCTGGTTCACCATGACGTCGATGACGACTGACCCTCGCCGGCTGCTGATCGCCCAGAGATCGAGCGGTGCCCTTTTCGATCAGCTGGTCGGCCGATCTCACCACTGGCGCGACCGGTTCTTCTTCGTCTCCGTGGACTCCCTTGGTCCGTTTGACCCGGAGATGTCGCCGCCCTCTCGTTGGGCTCTTCTGACTCAGCTGAAAACCCGGACGGCATCCCTCAGCCGTCACGAGTTGCAGCCTCAGGCACGGAACGCGCAGGACGTCCTGATCAGCATATATGGCCGCGGGGCCGTCAATGCTCGGATGTTGGCTCAGTCTTGGAGTTATGACGCACACATGGATCTGCCTCCCAAGGTAGATTATATTCGGGACGGGCCGTCCAAACGCTTGCGTCCGAAAAATAAACGGCCGCACGACACTATCCTGTTCGATGCCCCCGTTTCCCCGCCCCCGCACGAAGCTAAAGCCGAAGGTGAGGCCCCGGTCGAGTCCGACACTGGTCTTCAGGACAGTCGGGCCGAGAAACGGAGAAGGAAGAAACTTCGGTCTGAGAAGCGGAAGTCTGCCGCCGCTGCCCTAGAGACGGCTGAGGTTGAGGACTTGTGCTCTTCGGACCACAACCCTTCCGAACCCCTGTCCGCCGAATTCGTTGACTCTCTTCGAAAAGATGGTCTGAATCTTGAACACTTCCTGCGTCCTCCCTGCCCCGCTTCGGCGGGATTTTCAAGAAGAAGCTCTCCGACATCGATTCCTAGTTGGAGCCGGAGGACATCGACCGCGACTTGAACCATCAGATGCTCCAGCTCTCGGTTCGATTGGAGCAGGGCCTCCGGCAAGACGAAGAGGTCCAGCGGATGCGCGCCGAGCTCACTGCGGTGAAGGGCCAGCTGGATGTGGTCATGCGTGAGCGGGACTCCTGGTTACCGAGGCTTCCAAAGCTGCCGATGAGGAGAAAACTCGTGCCGCCGCCGCCCAAGATGCCCTTGTCGCCGCCGTGACTGCGGCCAAGGATCAGTTCATTAAGGGCTTTGTTCCTACTTTCGAGGCCCGTTTGGAGGAGTTGAAGCTGGATCACGTCGTCATGCTGAAGGATTCCAAACGCACCAGCTTCTGGAAAGGTTATCAGCACGGGCGTCGGATGTGTAAGCTCGTTTACCATCCCCCTACCTACGGCGTCGTCCCCCGGAGCCGCTGTGAATGGGAGCTTTGGGAAAAAACGGGCGTCCCCTCCTACCAGCCCCCACTGGATGCGAGCGATAGCGAGGAGACGAACCTCGAGGCTGACTTTCCTGATTACACGGATCCTCCTAGCGAGTAGCCTTTCGTTCGGCCCTGCATAATTTTTACCCCCCCCTTTTTTTCCGCTTCGAATGTATTTGAATACTTAGCTATTTTTGTTAATATTTTTTGCAACTTTTGGATGTTCTCTCTCTTTATCCTTCGTCCTAAATTTCCAATATTAAGGATAGTATTATCTTTAGTCGTTTCTAATAAATTCAGACTAAGATAACTTGATGTTAAAAATGCATTTTTACAAGGTGATCTATTAGAAACAGTCTACATCAAACAACCCCTAGGTTTTGAACATTTTACAAAACCTGAATGTGTTTGTAAACTAAATAAGACCATTTATGGCTTAAAACATGACCCTAAGGCCTAGTACTCAAAGTTAAATAATTTTTTAATCTTCAATAAATTTGAGAACAGTTATGCAGACTCATCACTATTCGTTTACGTACAATCAGGATAAAATCCTAATTTGGGTCCTTGTCTATGTGGATAATTTAGTAATTACAGGAAACAAAAGTGATGAAGTTGAAATTTTTATTCATCTTTGCAATGAATTCAAATGTAAGAATCTTGGAATTCTTAATTTTTTTCTTAGGCATACAAGTTATTCACAAATTCGATGAATCCTTAAAACTTAATCAATCCAGATATGCCTTAGATATTCTTAATAAAAATAATATGCTAAATTGTAAACCATGCAAGACTCCTGTAATACCAAGATCTAATAAGTTAAGCAAGGATGAAGGATCACTTATAGAAAATGTGACAAAATTTAGAGGCTTAGTGCGTTCATTACAGTATCTGACCCAAACAAGGCCAGATCTCACTTACGTACTCTATAAATCAAATAACACAATTTGTACAAGAACTAAAAACCACACATTTAGTTGCTTCCAAAAGAATTTTAAGATATCTTAAAGGTACAATCAATCACGGGTTAAGATTTACAAATAACCCAGGTAAACACAGAATCTATGGTTACTGTTATATTGATTTTGCTAATGACCCTGATGTTGGATCGAGATCCGAGGCTATAAGGGGGGATAATAGCCTCTTTTCGATTAATGCAAGTTAATAGCGGAATTACCTGCACACACTTAAGTACACAAATGGTTGTATAATAATAATAGTATAATATTGTTAGCAATATAATACTATTATATAATTTTAAAGAATATAATATTATATCTTATAATATTATATATTAGACTTGCCTTTTGCTCTTTAAGTTTACTACAGTATATGAATACGTAGTCAACTTTTCAGATGGTGTTTTATAAACAACTATAGTATATGAATACTAAGTTATATTATAAACACAAGTTATATTATAGAGTAAATGACCAGATAACTGGATATATGATAAGCAAGTAAATGACCAGATAACTGGATATATTGATAAACAAGTAGATGACCAGATAACTAGATATATATATGATAAGTAAATGCTTGAACAAATATGAATAAAGCAATGAATATAACCTCAGATGGTTGACCAGATAACTGGATGAGGGATCTGCGTAAAGTAGTCAACCTCTGTATTTGACCAGATAACTGGAAGAGGGATCTTTTTAATTAAGTGTTGTTTTTTAGATAAAAGATAAAACTATAATTAACAGAGAACAACACAAGAGATTTATACTGGTTCACCCAAACAAGGGCTAGTCCAGTCCCGACCAACTGCCGGAATTCACTCGCCTAAAGGTAATGGCAAAACCTTTCTAAGCTTTAAGGCTACTTCGCTTAGGAACCAGTCTTTTACGGGTAGACTCACACCTTAGAGTATCAAGGGCACTCTTAAGAACCTCTAACTTTTACGGGTAAGTTAGTACTTTAGAGTATCAAGGAACTCTTAAAAACCTCTCTAAGCTTTAAGGCTACTTCGCTTAGGAACCAGTCTTTTACGGGTAGACTCACACCTTAGAGTATCAAGGGCACTCTTAAGAACCTCTAACTTTTACGGGTAAGTTAGTACCTTAGAGTATCAAGGAACTCTTAAAAACTTAGAAATCTTTCAAGGAAGATTCGACCTAAGAGTTTTCTCGGAAACTCTATAAAACCAAACTAGAGCTTTATGGTTGAGCTCACAAACCTTCTCTAACACTTTGGTACTATTGAGACAACCCTCTCAACTAAAGTGGACACACACAAGAGGTGATTAGAGGAGTGGAATATTAAAGCAAACAACACTTCTTACTTGTAAAGATGAACAAGAAGATTAGAAGAAGAAGTTGGAGAGCTTTTGAAGCTTTGGAAAGCTAGGACACTTGAGCA
>LFYR01001368.1:30757-89332 GCA_001185155.1 Zostera marina
GCTTAGGAACCAGTCTTTTACGGGTAGACTCACACCTTAGAGTATCAAGGGCACTCTTAAGAACCTCTAACTTTTACGGGTAAGTTAGTACCTTAGAGTATCAAGGAACTCTTAAAAACCTCTGAAATCTTTAAAGGTAGACTCAACCTAAGAGTTTTCCCGGAAACTCTATAAAACCAAACTAGAGCTTTATGGTTGAGCTCATAAACCTTCTCTAACACTTTGGTACTATTGAGACAACCCTCTCAACCAAAGTGGACACACACAAAAGGTGATTAGAGGAGTGGAATATTAAAGCAAACAACACTTCTTACTTGTAAAGATGAACAAGAAGATTAGAAGAAGAAGCATGGAGAGCTTTTGAAGCTTTGGAAAGCTAGGACACTTGAGCACTTGAAAGCTTGGAAGCTTGGAGGCAAAAACGTGTGGGCAAGTGTGGAGTGAAAGCTCTTGAGTTTGCTTGTAGTGTGGTGAGTGAAAATGAGGGGATTACCCTTCTATTTATAGCCTTGGCCACTCAATGTCCACCCTTGGATCTTCAATGGATGACTCCTTGATTTCTCACATAAATCCAAGCTTTGTCTTTGATCTTATCTTGAATAGTGTTTTTCTTGGATAGAGTTTTGTTGGAGAATCTTATCTTTGTATAAATTCAAACTTGAATAGTGTTTTGTCCCCTTGGAATATTATACCTTGAATAAAGTGTCAAAAGATAATAATAATAATAATAATATTCAAGGTAAAAATGCAATTATTCCAAATAATAATATTCAAGGTGAAAATGCAATTATTCCAAATAATAATATTCAAGGTGAAAATGCAATTCTCCCAATTTGACTTTTAACTTTGATTTAAACCCTTAACTCAAATGATTAATTAATTAACTGGAGTTAGGTTTAATATCGATTGACTTATTTAACCCCTATTGATTAATAGTGTAATTAGGGTTTAAATTGACATGATTAAAATATAATCCTATGTCGACAATTTTGATTCTACACCTGACACTAGGAAGTCAACTTCAGGATTATGTATATTTATGAATGAAAATCTAATTACATGGCCTTCGAAGAAACAAAATAGTGTTTCAAGATCTAATGCAGAAGCAGAATATAGAGCTCTTGCATCATTAGCTGCTGAGATTCAATGGACCTTATACATATGCAAAGACTTATATTATCCGATTCATGAAATTCCAACGCTCTACTCTGATAACACCTCAACCATTTTTATGGCACAAAATCCTGTAATTAAAAATAAATCTAAACATGTTGAAACAGACTTACATTTTGTTAGAGAATTAATCTCTAACTTAATCATTAAAGTTATTCATATATGATCCACTAATCAAATTTTTGATATTTTTACTAAATCCGTTTTAAATGAAATTTTTTACAGTTTATACAAAAGGTTAAACATGATCTTCAAAGCAAGATAAAGGTAAGTTAGACATCATAGTTGTTAATGACTCTAATTTTGCTATTTTTTTCTTTTTTCTTCTTGCAGATGAAGATTGAGGTCATAAGTACCTCCACCAAGCTAATGGTGTTGGACTGTTGGTAGCTTACATCAAAAATTCTCTATTACTATTGCTAGTTTGTGGTTCTTAGGTTGGATCAAATTCTCTATATGGTTGTTGTTGTTGATGGACACTACTCAAACAAAGTCTGAATTGATAATGTGTATTGAAACATGTTGAATCATTAATAGTCTTTTTTCATGTTTTAGCGAAATTACCTGCATAATTTAATTAAGTTGACCAGATAATTGAAGATAAATATAAACTTTAATTTAACTGATCAGATAACTGGAGATGAATTTAAGCAAGAATATTAACCTCAGATAACTGACCAGATTACTGAATGAGAGATCTGCAGAAAGTAGTCAACCTTTTTTCTTTAACCAGATGTCTGAAAGAGTGAATCTTTTAAATGTGTTGTTACTTATTCGATTTTAAACAATTGATAATATGTAAGCTTAAAATAAAAAGACAAAGAGCAACCCAAAAGATTTATATTGGTTTACCCAAACAATGGCTAATCTAATTCCGATGAAATCGGAGATCACTGACCTAAAGGTTATAACTTGTGACAATACCTTTTTTAAACTTTATGGATACACCACTTACGAACCAAGTCTGTTACGGGTAGACTTAAACCTTAGAGTATTCAAAGACACTCTTAAAAACCTCTGAAGTCGCCTTCCCCCTCCGGCTGTTCGTCATGTAAGGATTCTAGAATATGACTCTATACATATGATCTATATACAACTTTCCTCCAAATTGATAGAATGATTCAAATATTGAAGTGGTCAGTTTTGAATTTTGTTTATAATGTGAGAATTGAAACCTTCTAGAAATTAATTGATTGATTTTATGGTCTGATCTCTGATGGTGTCATTATTGACTGAATAATCATCGCCATGAATTAATTAATAAAAAGAAGAAAAAGAAAAGATGAGAAATTGGTCATAAATAGGAGGAAGGGAGGGGAAGTCGCCGGATTCCTCCTTCCTATTCAGCAACTCACGCCCACCATGGATGGTTACAATTACGATCCATATAACAACTACAGAGGTCAACAGCCGGCGCAACGGCCACCTCCGCACGACCCAAGATACCAAGGATACCCCCCAACGTATCCATCATACCAACACTCCAGTTCCTTCACCGGAGTCGGAGTTGTTGTTCCACCTGACAACGAACATCAACAGTACCCACCTCCTCAGCCTCCTTACACACATCCAACACCTTATGGATATTCCCCTTACCCTTCTTATTCTTCCCCTCAACCCTCCTTCAATCAACCGGAGACTTATCCCTCTCCTTATGCCCCCTCACAACCGTACTTGATTCCTCCTCCTCCTTCTCAGCTTCAGCATCTGGAGGGTATGCTTTCGAATGTTAATATATCAGACCCAAATCACCCAATCGCACCACCTGCTGCTATGCCTCCCCAAACCGCCCAACCGGTTGTTGTTTCGGACTCCTATAACTACCAAGCTTACTCCCAACCTGGATCTGGATATGCCTCCGCCTCCGCCTCCTTCAATTCAGCGTCGTATCAACATTCTTACAGCATCGGTGGGGGGGATGATGCTCACAGTAATTCCGGAAGGGTTTTGCTCCTTCATGGAAATCTCGACGTCTGGGTCATAAGCGCCAGCAATCTTCCCAACATGGACATGTTCTCGGTGTCATTCCAAGGGATTTTCGGAGGTAAAAAATCATCCATGACCAGCGACTCATATGTTACATTCTCGGTGGCAAATGCTGTTCTTGGCAGAACATCTGTGATAAGCAATAGCGAGAATCCTACCTGGAACCAGCACTTCTATGTTCCGGTTGCCCATCAAGCCTCTCACATCAAGTTCATGGTCAAAGACAGTGATTTCGTCGGTGCACAACTCATGGGAACTGTCGAGATTCCCACAAACATTCTCTACTCTGGTGATAAAGTGGAGGGATCCTACGAAATACTCGCCACAAATGGAAAGCCTTGCAAGGCCGGAGCAACTTTAAAGCTTTTAATCCAGTACATTTCGATAGATAAACTCAAAGATCATTACCAAGGGGTGGAATCTGGACCAGGCTATATTGGTGTGCCTGGGACCTATTTTCCATTAAGAAAAGGCGGCAATGTTACTCTTTACCAGGATGCTCATGTTCCCGATGGCCTTCTTCCGCAGGTCACAATGGAAAATGGCATGCCACATGAGCATGGAAAGTGTTGGGTCGATGTTACTTCTGCAATTGCAAATGCCCGCAGGTTTATTTACATCACTGGTTGGTCTGTTTATTACAATGTTCAGTTGCTTCGTGATGTACCTGGATCTGAGTATAAACTGGGTGATCTTCTCAAATCAAAATCAAGGGAAGGTGTTAGAGTTCTTCTTTTGATCTGGGATGATCCAACCTCGACGAGTATTATAGGAATTAAAAAGGTAGCGATT
This sequence comes from Zostera marina, assembly GCA_001185155.1. Taxonomy (NCBI): domain Eukaryota; kingdom Viridiplantae; phylum Streptophyta; class Magnoliopsida; order Alismatales; family Zosteraceae; genus Zostera; species Zostera marina. The sequence continues at coordinate 34,709 of LFYR01001368.1, forward strand.
TTATTTTATTTTATTCTTCAGCAAAATTGGATCATAATCAACTTCTCAAATTGTATTTGTCAATTGTAGGAAGGACTTATGCAGACACACGATGAGGATACTCGTAGATTTTTCAAGAACTCATCTGTAAATGTAATACTTTGTCCACGTTCTTCTGGAAAAAGACATGGGTTGATCAAACAAAAGGTAGTGTGCGTGGGTTTTTTCGGATTCAATTTTAAATGCTGTCAAGATATGAATTGGTCTCATGTGATATGTTTTTGCTTGTTAGGAAGCTGGATTGATCTACACACATCATCAGAAGACAATTATTTTTGATTCCGATGCGGGTAACAATAAGAGAAAGATTGTAGCATTTGTTGGAGGGCTTGATTTGTGCGATGGAAGATATGACAACCCAAGTCATCCTATTTTTCGAACACTAGATACATTACACAAAGATGATTACCACAATCCTACTTTCCTGGTAAATTAATTTTTCAACAAATGTCTCCAAAACTTAATTCGAGTTCATGAATAAATACCCATCGATATTATAATAGGTCCCAAGTACTGGAAGTCCTCCTAGAGAACCCTGGCATGATTTGCACACCAAAATTGATGGTCCAGCTGCATATGATGTTCTTCAAAATTTTGAAGAGCGATGGAAGAAAGTTTCAAAAAAGACATCTCAAGATACACTTCTTGTGATGGAAAGAATTCGAGATATTCTAACAATCGACGAAACTTCCTATTTAAATAATAACGATCCAGACACCTGGCATGTCCAGGTATGTTATGCCTAACTTTTGGATTTCTAGATACATCATGTTTTTGCTAATGTATTAATTAATTTATACAAATTCTTGGAGCAGATATTCCGCTCAATAGATTCAAATTCCGTGAAAGGATTTCCAAAAGATTCAAGAGAGGCTTCAAGCAAAGTATGTATAGCATATGTTTTTAAATTTGAATTTTATTTCTTCCTTTTCGAGACAAGATGCATATACTATACTATGTTATTCTCTTTGACAGAATCTTGTGTGTGGTAAGAATATTCTGGTCGATATGAGCATACATACAGCATATGTGAAAGCAATTAGATCTGCCCAACGCTTCATTTACATCGAGAATCAGTACTTCCTGGGTTCATCATTTAATTGGAGAACACACAATGAATTGGGTATGAATATTCTACTCTTTATTTCTTCTTCTTGGAAAGATTGCTTTAGTTTTGAATTACATAAATTCAGAGTATATCTTCTATCTATATCTAAATGTAAAAGTCTATCTCATCCAAGTAGATAAGACTTTGTTTGTAAGTAACTTAATGTCTAAGTTAAAGTGGATACTATTAGAAATCAGATATGAACAGAGTTCATACTGATCTTGTACAGGACTTGCTGTATATACATACACCATGTGAAGTAAATGAGGACACTTGATTTCTCAAATTCCCTCTGAAACTAAGATTGTTCATTAATATAGATACGAAAATATTTCGCATTTTTTTATCTTATTCGAGTGTATATTTTTCTTATAAAAATTGTTCATATTACTCTCAAAATCTTGTAGGTGCAAATAATTTAATACCAATTGAAATTGCTCTGAAAATAGTAAGTAAGATAAAATCAAGAGAGAGATTCTCGGTATACATTGTAATCCCTATGTGGCCTGAGGGTAATCCAACTGATTTCGCCCTTCAACGAATTCTTCTTTGGCAGGTTTGTTGTGCTTACATTTAATTTCACATTCCTCTGTAATTGCCATTTTATTTACTGCTCAGACTAAAATTAAACTTGTTTGATTGGTGTACAGAATAAAACAATGCAAATGATGTATGAAACCATCTACAGTGCCTTGAGAGAAGTTGGTCTTGACAATACGTACACACCACAAGATTATCTCAACTTCTTTTGTCTTGGAAACCGAGAGGCTCCAGATTATAATAGCAAACCATCTTCTACATCTACTCCAAATACTCCCAGTGTAATTTTCCACTCTCATTTCAACTTATTTTTAAGATTTTCCGCCTCATAACATCATACTAACAAACACAATTTCATCATATCGACAAGCCTTTCTTAAAATTCTTGCTCGTCTTGAAGTTTATTTGCATAAAAACAATGAGATTTATATTTTTTTTGAGTTATATGTAAAGAAAAACAGACCATTTTATTTATAATTTAGTTTGATATGTTGGTTGATTTATACATATAATATATTAAGCTAATGCTGAATTGCTGATATATAGGTACGTGCTGAAAAGAATCGACGGTTTATGATATACGTTCATTCAAAAGGCATGATTGTAGATGATGAGTATTTGATAGTTGGATCGGCTAACATCAACCAGAGATCTTTAGAAGGATCTAGAGATACTGAGATTGCTATGGGTGCATACCAACCTCGACACACTTGGAATGCAAAGCAATCTGCTCCAAATGGGCAGGTTAATTTTATTTATATATTTTTACATGTCAAACAACATAAAATAGTAATCGAAAATGGAGTTTGTGAATCGTGGGGCATTTATTGTTTTTTTTTGTATAGATATATGCATACAGAATGTCATTATGGGCAGAGCACACTGGAGTTGTCGAGGATTGCTTTAACAAACCAGAGAGTCTTGAATGCATGCAACGGGTTCGAGCAATGGGGGAGTTTAACTGGAATCTTTTTTACAGCGATGAGGTGACTGAAATGAATGGTCATTTGATAAAATACCCGGTTGATGTGGAGAAAACCGGAATTGTGAAACCTCTGCAAGGATGCCTGACTTTCCCAGATGTTGGTGGAAATATCTGTGGAAGCAGTGGACCCTTAGACATCCCAGAAAATCTCACAATATGATGATTATAAAGTTATAGATTGAATTTGGTTTTGTGATGATATTATTATTGTCATTGTAATAGAATCACTTGTGTAATTTTTTTTTGTACATACTTTAAAGTTTAATTCACCCTCCAGTGAAATATCAACCCAGTAGGGGATGACCATTATTTGTTCAGACAAAATTTAACTCTACATGTCCAAACTTCGAAACAATTTTCTGATCTATATCTCTACTTAAGCACTTAGTCCATTGGTAAATGGTGAGTGATGAGGATGTTACTTGGATCTCTCCTACTATTTATGACTTGGGGCCAAATTATCAAAATTCATCAGCAAGTCAATTCAGACTTCTAAACATAACTTGCTATTTGATCGATTGTAACACTAAGCAATCCTCTTTTACTAGAATATTCCTACTCTATTACAATATTTTTTTCCCCTTTCTCATATCATTCCTACTCTATTACAATGTTTTCTCTTCTTTCTCAGATATTTATACATTTTTCCCCTAAGGTATTTATACATTTTTCTATTGGGCCCGGCCTCTTCTTGACCTTTTGGGTCGGACCTGACTTGGTCGGGTCGGGTCAATCCGCATTGTTTCCTATTGGGTTCGGATGCCTCTATCCGCGTTGGTCGTTATGTTTCCTTCGTTCAATTCGAGGGTGTTATGTCAGTCTATCATGCACTTTAAGAATTGTTCCTACAATTGTCTTTGACAGGCCTATAATGCCTCGACCACATTCGCGTGTGGCTCTTCTTCATGGTTACCTTTTCGTGATCTCTCTTGTTTCTCGCGTCTCCTCTTCCTCATTTTTGTCATTGGTGGGGAGTGAATGCGACTTCGCCCCCTCCTTCTTTCCTCTCTCTGCCTCCTCGCCGATCTTCCGATCAAGAGGGATGACTCCTCTCCTATATCCCCTTCCTCAATCATCATATGTCGGGTGTCCTGTCCCTCTCGTGGTCATTGACTATCATGGATTGTATCCTTCGTCGGGTGTCTCAGTCGTTCTCATTCTCACCTCCTCTTTAGTAACTGTGGTCATCTTTCCTCCTACCAACCTGGTAACAAAGTTAGTTTCACGTCGGGTTCATCACGTACTAATGCTGTAGTTTCTCATGTGTTGCTCCCCTGCAATAACTCACCATCGCACAAGTGTTTACAAATGTTTCTTTCTCTCACTCTACTGTGGTTTCTAACAAATGGTAAAATATCCCGTTCACCATAGGTGTGCGGGATTATTTATAGAATTCTTATAGGCTTCTGGGTTGGGCCTTCGAACTTTAGAGCCTGACGAGTTCTGATCCTTAGTCTGGATTTGAGTACTTTCAAGCAGTTTATCTTTAAAATATGTGAAATATGTAAGCATGTAAATGGTATACCGAAATTTGTATTCGTATTTGTTTTCAAATTCGAATATGTCTATTGAAATTCAGATTTCAGATCCGGATACCAAAAATGATATTCGAAAATTATCTGGACCGATTCGGATATCTGCAATATCCGTCGTTAAAATCCGAATTCGGTTGATAATTTCGGATTCGGATATCCAGATATCTGAATAAATATAAATTAACTTTCGGATATTCAGATTTAAGATAATTAATTGACTATTAATTAATTTTATTAAAGATGATTTTATACTTTTATAATTTTATTTTAAGGTTTTTATAAAAAGTTATCCGGATATCCGAAAATTTATCTGAATTTATATTCGAATTCGGATATTATTCGAATTTATATTCGAAATTTTCCTAACCGGATATTATTCAGACGAATTCAGATACCTTAGATTCGGACACCAAGGCATCCGAATCCGATTGGATATACAAATCTAGAAATATGAAATGATTAAAATTAAAAAGTCTTGCTTAATTTTAAGATACAAACAAAAGGTGACGAAACTGCCAAAACTGTCAACAACAACGACGAGCGTTTAGATAAAAAACAGCAACAACACAATTATTAAATTAATTGACGTTTCAACGTTTTAAAATTAGAATTGACAATTGTTTTTTATAACTAAATGTACTTTTTCTACAAATAAAAAAATTTACATAATATATCAAATCGACATGATACATCATCAGTTATATATAAAAATTAAATAAAAATCGCACAGACAACAATATTATAATCTAAACTTTCAGTAATTTTAATAATTATTGTGACCAAATGAGTTAATCTTTTTTCAACAACGTTTTAAAATTAAAATTTACCCTCAGTAACCCTAGATTCAAAATTTCGAATCACATTTGTTCACGTTTTAATTAAACAGGATCAATTTTACATGAAAATCGTAATTGTTAGAACTTGATGATACTCTCGTTCCACTAAAAGTAGCTCAAGAATAACAACAAGGACTCAACCCACGACTTAAGCCCGACTAGGATCTGGCTTGGATCAGTCCGACCCAAGCCCGGACCCAGACGAGAATCCAACTAGCCCAAGCCCAGATCCGTTAGCAGGGTAACGACGCTATTATTCTTACCTCAAGGTAGACAGTAGGTTATTAATACTGCTTACTTAGAGAGAGTGAGAGGAAGAGAGAAGAATCCGTCCGAACTCACGGGCCCAAGTCTAGATGATATCTTAACGAACCGAGCCCGACCCCAAACCCGACTTTAGATGGTACCTTAACGAACCGAGTCCGACTCTATAAGCAAAAAAAACTCGGCTTCTTTGACACCTAGTTATGCCGCGTCAAAAAAAAATTAGTCAATGTTTCAGACCTGACTTACCTTAGTAGTTAACTGTCACCGTCACATGATCGAATTCAAAGTATTAAAATGACGGCCGGTCAAAGTTCATAACCTTCCAAATTCCAAAGGAGGGTTCGATTAAATTGGAAACGTGATTCGAAGGACGGTAGAGGAAGGAAATCCAGAGGAGCAGATCATGGATCGTCCGGCAACGTTAGACCCCAAGAGCGGATTCTGCACGGAGACGTCTATCTTTCACAGCAAACGTGCTCCGATCAGTCTTCCGACGACACCAAACCTTGACATCTTCACCTTTGTCTCCACACGAGTTGCTGTTTCCACCTCGACCAACATCGCTCTCATCGACTCCTTAACCGGAGAAAGTCTCAGCTACCCTCAACTCTGGACCTCCGTCGCTTCCGTCGCTTCGTATCTCGTCGACGTCCACAATATAAAAAAAGGCGACGTCGTTTTGATTCTCTCACCTAACTCCATTCTCTTCCCCGTCGTCTCCTTCGCCGTCATGTCAATCGGAGCAGTTCTCACGACAACCAACCCGCTCAACACTGCCGGAGAGATCTCCAAGCAAATCTCCGATTCCAAACCTTCTCTCGCATTCACCGTCTCTCTCCTCGTCCCCAAGCTCTGCGCCGCCACCTCTACTTTCCCCGTCGTTCTTCTGGATCGTGCTCCACCCACGCATCCGAGGGTCGTTTCCTCTGTTTTCGATATAATCAAGGACGGTAAAGGTAAAATCCACCGGGGTTTGGTTAAATCCTCCGCCGTCGTCACGCAGAATGATACGGCTTCGCTTCTCTACTCGTCGGGGACAACTGGTGTAAGCAAAGGCGTGATCGCCACTCATCGGAATTTCATCGCTATGGTAGAGATCGTCACGAGGAGATTCAAACTTGACACTTCTTTATCGTCGGAAAAAGAAATCTTCATATGCACGGTACCCATGTTTCACATCTACGGTCTTGCAGCCTTCGCAACGGGGTTACTAGCTACCGGAGCCACCGTAGTCGTCGTTTCGAAATTTGAGATGGGAGATTTGATGTCAGCAATCGCGACCTACAAAGCCACTTACTTCCCATTAGTACCCCCAATCCTCATCGCCATGATCCAACACGCCGGAACCATAAAAAAGAACCACAACCTCTCGTCGCTGAAGAAAGTGTTATCCGGCGGAGCTCCCCTGAGCAAAGAAATCATCCAGGGCTTCACAAAGGAGTACCCAACAGTGGAGATTCTCCAAGGGTACGGTCTTACGGAGACGACTGGCATGGGCTCCTCCACAGACTCCAAGGAGGAGAGCGAACGTTACGGAACTGCTGGATTACTCTCACCCAACACCGAAGCTAGAATCGTCGATCCCGATACATTTGCTTCCTTACCGGTGAACAAAACCGGGGAGTTATGGCTTCGTGGCTCCTTTGTCATGAAAGGTCTGATCCGGCGATGATCCTCCATCCATCTATCTTGAATTCTTGAACTGACTCAACAAAACTGCAGGTTATTTCGGCAACCCAGAGGCGACGAAGGCTACTCTGGATTCCAATGGGTGGCTGAGAACCGGAGACCTGTGTTACTTCGACGAGGATGGGTACTTGTTCGTCGTTGATCGTCTAAAGGAGCTTATAAAATACAAGGGTTATCAGGTTCCTCCCGCCGAGCTTGAAGCTCTGTTGCTTACTCATCCTGAGATCACTGACGCCGCCGTAATACCGTGAGAATTAACCTCACTACTCCACAGCTACGTACAGCTTACCTTGTTTTGACATGGAATTACTTGAATTTACATGCAGGTTCCCAGACTTGGACGCCGGGCAGATTCCGATGGCATATGTGGTCAGGAAGAAAGGTAGCGAGCTGATGGGTGAAGCCATAATGGAGTTTGTAGGTAAACAAGTCGCTCCATATAAGAGAATCCGGCGAGTCGCGTTCGTTCAGGACGTACCGAAAAATGCTTCCGGGAAGATACTGAGGAAGGATCTCATCAACCTGTCTATTTCTAAATTATGATTTATTTATCTATTTTTCGAAACTGCTCTTTTTGTCACTGTAGATCTGTATTCTGTTGGTCTTCTTTGGTAACATTGTTTTTGGAATATTCAACGATTACACATATATTACCGAAAATAATGTACTAGAAAAGATACTAATACATGTACAATGAAAAGTCGTTTTAATAGATAAAAATAATTTAAGTACGTATTTTGATTTTGACATCACTTGATAATTATTCTATTTAAATATTCACATAAGAGTTCAAACTAAATTCTAAAACAAATAAACACCAGATATTTCTCTATTATTATTCCACCTGATCCTAACTGTTTCGTCCAAAGAGACATCTAATGATTATCATATTTGTTGAATGAAGATAATTTTTTTGGAACTGGCACCGCCATATTTATATCTGACTAAGTATTATATTTTCTTTGATAGATCTGATTCTATTGGTTGTGGATTTCTTTGAGGGTTCACACCATTGCCTCCTTCATGACTTTAATTTCGAAGACAGAGTTGCTAGAAACATAGGTGAATTTTGAAACTATTGGAGACGAGCTAATTCTTGTTTCCATTAATTCGATAAACCAATATGAAAATCTGTCAATTCCCAGGTGTCTTCGAACAATTGATTGGAGTAAGATCAATGATTCAAGAGTCGAAGGCTAAATAAATCGAACTAGCGATGACTTGGACCGGTATAGATTGGAACACAATCTGAGACTCGAGAGACAAAAGCTATGCCCTAGGGCTTCACCAATCTGATCTGGAGTTATTGGCTGGATTCTCGGTAGATCGGATGAACGAAGACTCAACGACCCAATCAGTTGAACAAGCGGACTGTGGTGATCGGATCTGAGTAGCGAGAGAGCGAAGATAAGTGTGATCGAGTAGGATTATCGCTATTCATATTGGAAAATCCCACCATCACTCGTGGTGGTGCGAGCAGTCGTCTTGGCCGGACTGAAAGCTTTGGAGTTCACAAAAGCCGCTCTACGTCAAATCTTCTAAGGATAATCGACGATTTGGCTAGCAAATCGACGATTGCGCGCTCCATGTTTGTCGCTCTGGAAGATGTGAAACTGATGCCTTAGATGTGCTCCGTGGTGCATTTTTATAAGGCCTTCAGAGGCGTCATTTGCGACGGAGATCGCGCCCAGGTCATTAATGCAGCCAGACTGGAGCCAAGTAATGCCTAGAAATCGACGATTTGGGCAGGTAAATCGACAATTCTGGGGAAAGTGCCTAGTAGGCTTGAACTAGGCAATTTCCCGAAAATCGGTGATTTCATGTCAAATCAGTGATTCCATGGGGAAACTTGGGTTTTTGCAAAGACATTTGATTTCGCTTCCGTGGGAGCCTTTAGGGGTCCGACGTAAAGCGACAAAATCCTAATTTATGTTGATGGGAAGGGTGAGTGTATAACCCTGTATCATTATTGATTAAGAAAAAAGAGTACAACTGGTTCATATATAGAGTATTACAATTTTGTCCAGAAATAAAAGAAATTAAAAACATAGGATTCATTTAATAAAAACAAGAATTAAAATAACGAAATTACCTGATCTAGTCACCTAGCTTGCAAGGTTCCCTCTTGTCTCTAACTGGCCGACCTTCTTCTACTTCAACATCGGCCTCTAGAAATCCCCTTTCAGTTAACTGTTTCTCCAATGCGGCTTCAATTATGTCTCTATCGAAATGGAGTGCTTCAAATTTCGCCAAATCGCTTGTGTGTCAAGGCTATTGGCCAATAGGCTTTCATTGGTGGTGCCTGAGCTACTCTCCTTATTCAACCAGTCATCCTTTGTAAAAGGTCACTGATAATTCATGCCTTGTGGGAAAAAAATGATTCGAGGATTTGGTCAAAAAAGTATTGGAAGGCGGGCATGTGTTTCGGTGGATATGAGGAAGCCTTTTGATTTAGTGAGCTAGGAATCAATTATTGTTACTTTGGAAAGTATGGGATTCAATTATCACTTCATAAGAATTATAGTGGATTATATATCACAACTACCCAAGTTCTCGATCTTGGTGGAAGGTGAACTAACCAAGAATTCAAGGGTAGTTATTGGGACTTCGAAAAGGTGACCCTCTATCTCCTCTACTTTTTAATCTGGCGATCGAAAATATTTCACAAGTTTTTATGATAAGGAATATTGCAAACAGCTTGATACGTATTAATGTTGCTGAGGGTCCAAGATACGTATCGACTATGTTGAAGGAAAGGTCGCTCTTATGTCGTCGGTAGCTCTCCAACAAGACCAACTGATCTTGAGCTAGATCTTGATAAGAAATTTACAAGCGATCTTGCCTCAGGTAGTCTCCTACAAGACATCAACAAGTGTAGGGTCTTGCCTGTAGAAGTTGTACGCATCAAGGACTCAAACAAGGTAGTTACATCTTCATTGTAGATGGTGAAAAACGAATCAGGATCTTTACAGGTAGATCTGACCTAAATAATTTACCAAGAAACTCTATAAGCTAACCTAAGTTTATGGTTCAGCTTATAAACCTCTCAAGTGTTGATCTTAAAACAATACTTCTTACAACACTTGGAACATGATTTGTAGAAAAGGGGATTAAAAAAACTCTTTGCTTACAACAACACTCACTCTTAGTCTTGGAGAATAAAAGGAGGAGATGATGAGCACTTGAATCAAGTGATGATGACTCTCCCTTAAAGACACGAATCTCTCTTGGTGGTGTTTGAAAGCAATGAAAGCAAAGAGACAATGAGCTCTTATGGAGTGATGCACGATTTCTCTCTTCGAAGTGTTGGCTTCCTTTGGTTGATCATAGACTATTTATAGAGTTTTGAGAATCAAAGTGGTTGAGAAGAGCATTAATATTCCTTTGCATTAGTTGGAAATATTATTCATCCATAGCATGGTTTAGATCTAGCACACATTAGAGGATAATGTGGTTGTATAATTAAGTTCAACACATACTAGCAATATATTTAAAGGAATAATTAAATAGTTTGAACACATGTTAGGATAAAATCGATTATATATATGATTAATGTTTAATTTGATTTCTCTTATATAATATCTTAGATCTAGCACATATTAGCATTTAATTCATAGATTAAAATTCAAGTTATTTAATGATGACTATATATAGTAAACTAATTACAGTAGCTAGAGTTAAGAGTAGAATGTTTAAACTACTTATTACAAAGTAAAAGCACTTAATAGTTAATTAGTCTTCTGTCACCCTCCATAACTGTTAGAACTTTGGAATTGTTTAATTCTCAGAATATGATCAGCAACTAAGTATTGATGATGAAAAAATTAATTGAGCCTATGTAAGGGACAAAAACCCAGTGGTTGTTTTTAATCTGGGAATCCCTCTTATAAGAACAATTAATTGTTTCTAGAACTTGGACTAGTGTTCTCTATTAGCTATAAGATTTTGAACATCAAAACCTCAACAGTGCCAGCCTAGAAAAAATGAGAAACCAAACAGTAGCAACAAAGTTAATAATTAACATTAACAACAACATCAGTAACAACAACATCAGTAACAACAACATCAGTAACAACAAAAAAGAAATAAGTATCAACAACAACAACACTCTGAGTTAAATCAGCAACAACAATAGTGGATGAAATACAATATTGAAACAATTAGTAAATCTGAATGACTAGCATGGAGTTTGTTGGTACCATGGCCCGTCCAGCGGACCATGGACCGAACAAACCACAGGTCCGACTGGGCGATAAGCTTGGGCCAAGGGGCCCTGAAATGTATCCTATAAATACCTCCCCTGGTTCAACAAGGGAGGGGGCTGGAAAATAGAGAGAGAATACACTAAGAGAGAGTTTTGTGCGTGTGTGAGTGACCGATTTGTAAGTCCAAACACCATCAGAGTTAATTATAATAATCAGTAGAATTTGCTATAAAAAAAATCCAACTAGTTCCTATCTTTAAAATTCCTCAATCTGCAAATAATAAAAAATACAGATAATCAATAATGGAAAATTAAAAACAAATTTAAACTTATCTTCAAAGATTGAACTTCATCTTAATGGTCCTGCATAATTTAATAAAAATATTTGAAAATACAACTTTGGTAAACATGTAAGCAAGTTGATCAGATGAGCACACATGTTTTACATTTATTGATCTATTTAAAATTAATTCTCTAATGAAATGTATATAGTTTCTATGTGTTTCGACATTTTGCTAATTATTGGATTTTTTACCATAAAAATGGTTGAAATGTTATCAGTGTATAGAAGAGGATCCTGAATTAGTGTACGACAAAGATCTCTACAGATAAAATGATTCCATTTTACTTATGTACTTAGACTTGCTAGGGATCTATATATTCAGCCTTAATTAGCACTTGATCTTGAAACAGTATTTTGCTTCTTTGATGACCAAGTCACTAAGTTTCCTCTAATGTATAAACAATAGCCTGTGGTTGATTTCCTATTGTCTGGATCGTCAAAAAAATCAACATCACAGTAGCCTACTAGTTTGTTAACAATATTTGTGTTTTTTGTAAAGTTTAAGACGATTTAAAAATCATTTTATGCATCTTAATATCCTTTTCACTGCTATTAGATGTGTTGTTCTTGGATCTTGAATAAACTGAGCCTCCTAATTTATTGCATAAGTAATATCAAGTCTGGTTTATGATAGATATTGTAGAGAGTCTATAAGGGCTCTGTATGCAGTGATATTAGATAGAAGATCTCCATTTTCCTTGGACAATTTGGAATTCGGTAAGCAAGGTGTTTTAATGGATTTACAGTTTAACATAATGTTCTTGCTTAGTATGTTTAGGGAATACGATCTTGATTGGTTCAAGTATATTGATCCATTAAAATTGTATTTTATTTGTATTCCTAGAAAAAACTTTAATATCGCTAAATCTCTGCATTTAAACTCACTGCAAAGGTTCTTTATAAATTTTTTTATTTCTCTGTTATTATTTTCTATAATGATAATGTCATCTACATAAATGACAATCCATATTAGTATATTGTTTTTATTGTATATAAAAAGAGAAGTGTCAGCCAGGCTGTTTGTGAATTCATTTAGTAGTAGATCGAAAATAGATTAGCCTTAAGTACCATGATTTTGGTGCTTGTTTGAGACCATAAATAACCTTGTTTAATAAACAAACCCAATTTAAATGGATGTTGTCTACATACCATGGTGGTTGTGCTATGTATACAATTTCTAATAACTTTTCTTGAAAGAAGGTATTCTTGACATCAATTTGTCTAAGAGTGTAGTTTCTGTTTACTGCCAGTAGTGAAATTAAGATTCTTACTGTAGAAGCTTTTAAAACTGAACTCTAGATTAATCCATAATCTAAATCCTTGTGTTGCTTGAATCCCTGAGCCACTAATCTGGCGTTATATCTTTCAATGGATCCACCATCTTTCATTTTATTTTAAAAATTAATTTTGTTCCAATTATGTTAAATTGTGGTTTGGAAGGTACTAGCTTTCAAATTTGATTTTCTAATTATGTTTTGTATTCCTCATCCATTGTTGTCTTCCATTCTGTTATTTTTAAAGCCTCTTTCTAGTTCTTTGGAATTAATTTTTTATTTTCAACTACTTCTGAATTCTCTTGTACTCCTTCTCAGTGTTGTGTGTTGTTGAAAATCATTCACAATGTTTATGTGGGATTGTGTTTTGAGGTTGTGTTGATAGAAATAATCATTCTTTATGATTTAAGATTTCTATATCAAAAATGTAATGTACTTACAAATTCAAACGTACCTTGTGTTGAATCTATTACAGCGGAAGTACAGACTTGATCTCTGTATATTACTTTTGCCTTTCTTTTGAGATTTCCTCTCTTTTGGGATTCATGTCTTCTTTTGGACTAATAGAATAGATGATATTTCTTTAACCTTCATATCTTATTTATATAAAAGCAATGGGTTTTTTACACATTGATCCATATATTGATACTTTAATATGAGGAGGTCCTGTTTAGGCTCCAATAGAGACTTAATCTTCCTTACTCTTTATGACTTAGGTCAAGAGATCACTATCATCATAAACCATCTTGCCTTATCGTGACTTACACTAATGTATCCACATGAATGTATCATTATTTAAATAACTTAAGACTTGTCATTGTTAATATGTACGTGTAAATCATTTACTTGATAAGATTATCAAGTAAATATAATAATTAATAAACAAAAAATTCAGATTCAAAAATTACAATAATCAAGTAAAAAATTCAGATTAAAAAAAAAAGAAAACCTGTCTCCTTCGAAGCAATTTGAGATTAATTTTCTGAAATATTTTCTTTATTTTCCTTTGAAGCATACCATTCATAAATTTCATCCATAGCTTTGGTGACACACTTTATTTGATTATCAACCTTTATAGGATCAACCTACAATTTGTTCATAGCATATTTTATGAATTTAAGCTTATTTTTTGGATTCAGAACAGAGGCAATACATATTTGAAGACTAAAGTCGTCCCAATACTTGTTAAATTTTGCTAGCATAGTTTTAGTCATATCTTTTAGATAATCAATTTCATCATTTTCGCATGTCTGCAATGCAAATTTGACCTTCTACATCTGGCTGAAAAGTAAGTTGGAGGTTGGATAACTTGTTCCTATATATAATAAGTTGGAGTTTAAATATCAAAGAAACAAAAAACATGAATTATTAATTATTCATATAAAAAAATATAATATATGAGAAGACATTTGTAAGATCGTAATAAACTTTAAGAAATTTACATACAACTTCACACTTATCTCATTTATCAGATGTCGGTAAATAGTTATAGTTTAGATCGCTTAAACTATAAGAATCAAATACTCACTTGTACTGTATGGCACGATCTAACATCAAATATGTTGAATTCTATCTAGTGCTCACATCCAATATCAATGCCTTAATTGTAGAAAATCTCAAATCTTTAGCAATTTTCCCAAATTTGTATTTTCTTAAAGTTGAAGCTTTTATATACATAACATATTTTCGAATATTAGATAATGATGTATCCAAGTGCGTCAAAACAGCTTTAACAAGTAGGGTTTATGATGTGAGCACAACATCGAACGTGAAATAATTGTCTTCCACAAACCATATTATCTCTGTCAATCAATGTTTTTAATTGCCTAATTGCAACATCATTGTTTGTCGCGTTATCCAAAGTAATAGAATAAACATTACTTCGAACTCCTCATTCTTCTAATAGTTTATTCATTTTGTTTGCAATTACTTGACCAGTATGTAGAGGTTTTACCTCACAAAAATTCAGAATTTTCTTTTTCAACTTCCATGAATTATCTATGAAGTGGCATGTGATGCACATGTAACCAATATCTTGGTTGAATGTTTATAAATTGGTAGTGAGTGAAATTCTATCAACACATCTAAGAAGCTCTTTCAACTTAACTCTTTCCGTCATGTAGACTTTCTTAAAATCTGAAATTGCAGTTGTCCTTGACCAATGTTTGAACCGTGGATTTAAGGTTTTACAAAATTCAATAAACCATTGATGTTCAATCATCCTAAATGAATACTCCTGAACACATACCATCTTTGCAAATACCATACTCGCAGTCATCGGATCATATATTGTTGTTATTGTGCTTGATGATACATTGTCAAAAACTAAAAGTTTCTGTTTTTTAGATGGTTTATCCGCTTTCCACTCCTTCTCATGAATTCGATAGCGACGTAATAATGTAGATGTACCGTCACCTGTGGTTTTGACTAATAAACTCTTGCAATAGTTGCATTTCATACGAACTATACATTTTGCATCCGGTGCTAGAATAGTAAAATAATTCCAAATGTATGATTTTTTTTTCTAACTATATTTTGACTATGAATTTCAGATTCTTTTATATTGAATAATGGATCAGATTCAGACATCTACATATGAAAAAAGACTACATGTTTTAAAAAGATTATATGATTAAAAAATACTAGATGAAAAAAATAATCTTTAAAATAATAACTCACCTCATCTTTAAAATCTTCTACATTATCATCTCTTTCTTCAACCATAGACATTGTTTTTATTTTTTCTTAAAAATCTACCAACAATAAAAAATTGCTAACCACTAAGAATAGTAATATTGGCTATAAAAAATTGCTAACCACTAAAATTAGTAATACTGGCTATAAAAAATTGTAATCATAAGTGATCAATCAATAGTTTAGATTGTCTGTCAAATGGACAAGTTTGTTTAACCATAACCACTAAGAAGTGGGCAAATCCTTCTACTATTTTTCAAGAACATGGAGCTATGGAATATACTATTGTGGTAGCAGAAATGGCAGATTCACCTCTCTAGTAGGTAGATAGAGACGAGGAAGCTGGGGTGTTGCAACAGTTAATTATCTAACCCAAATATGAATCTATCTGACTATGTAAACATACTATTTACATCAAACACATGGGTAACTTTTTCTACATCAAACAGACAAACACTAGTTACACTACCAAATGCGATGAACAGGGATTATAAACAAAATAAAAAGTGATGAACTCACCAAACCAAACGGTCGAAATCCCCACCTTGCCGTCGGCAGCTCACCTCCAAATCTCCAATTTCTTTTGAAGATTTAACCTAAATGATTTAGGTTTTATTTATTTGTAGGGTTTTTTTATATATTTTTGACCAAAATTATTATATATATATATAGAGAAAAAATCAGGAACGACCCTGATCGCACGGTGCCCTAAAACGGTACCTGCCCCCTCCGCCTTGCGATTCCACATCCACGGTCGTCTCCTCTCCAAGCCAACGTATCTACCGATGGCCAATCTACCTCTAACAGAGTAATGTGAGATACTGTCAGTAACTGCGATTTCGGTCCCGCAACAGAGTAACTGCGATTTCGGTTCCGCGGAACCCATCGCGAGTTCCGCGGAACTCGATCGCGGTTCTGCGGAACTCGATTTCGCAGAACCGGAACCGAAATCGCGATAGTGAGGGCCTCTGACACTGGCAGTGTGCCGGAAACGAATCCCGCAACAGAGTAACTGCGATTTCGGTTCCGCGGAACTCGATTTCGCAGAACCGGAACCGAAATCGCGATAGTGAGGGCCTCTGACACTGGCAGTGTGCCGGAAACGAATCTTGCTGCGAAGAAGCCAAAGATCTTAGTTGCCGGAGGCGGAATCGGTTTGAGTACCAACTGCACAAACATCGGTTGGTGTTCTTTTCCACCACTGGAAGCCTCAATTGCTTTTTTCCCAACAATCATCTTGGTTTTGTGGTTGAAATAACGCAGACCCCAAAGACCTTTATTCAGAGCAGTTGAACTCGCACCCAATTTTGATGCATACATCTCTGCAAACTGAGCAATGCCGAATCCCCAACCATCTAGCGCACAGACGAAGACCACATTTCCTTTCTGTGGCTGGAACGTATCTGCCTCATTGTCTTCCTCCTCTACGAATTCTTCTCCTACAGTGCTGGATCCAGTGATGAAGAGATCCACATCAGAGAGGTACTTGACAGATTTAAACCCACTGATAATTCCATTGACATCGTGAATAATCCTTTGTAATTTCATATAGGCTTCCATCGGACTCAACTTTAACTCTGTGATCAATCGATCGATCTTGTTGAGGACGAGACAAGGAGTCAACTTCTCAATCCATGCCTGACGGAGAGCAGCATGGGTTTGGATATGAACACCTTCGACGGAAACAACCAGAACCAAAGCCCCATCACTTAATCTGGCGGCAGTGGACACCTCGCTGCAGAAGTCGATGTGTCCAGGGGAATCAATAAGGTTTATGGAATGTTCACCGTATTTCAACAAAATAGAAGAGCTTTTCATTGTGATGGCTCGCCGTTGTTCCTCGGAACTAATCGCGAGTTCCGCGGAACTCGATCGCGAGTTCCGCGGAACTCGATCGCGGTTCCGCGGAATCGGAATCGGAATGACGCGGAATCGGACCGCCGTGGAATCGGAATCGGAACGACGCGGAATCGGAACGTCGCGGAATCGGAATCGGAACGACGCGAAATCGGAATCGGAACCGGAACCGTACGGATCGAGGAGGGGAACGCACGGTGCGGACGGGCCGTGCCAGATGTTTTTCCTATATATATATAGAGAGAGAGGAAATATCAGGAGCGACCCTGTTCGCACGGTCGCTCCTGACGGTACCCTGCCTCCACCGTCCGATGGGTTCCTCTAAATAAATAAACAGACTAAGCAGTGATTTTGAAATAAAATCAAATTAAAATAGTTGCTGAGCGGGATCACCGGGATGGGATTTAAACAAATAACTAGAAGATTTCTAGGCAAAAAGCTTGCAACCGCACAGAAAAGGCGGTGGCCTGAGCGGAGATGAAACACTACAACATCCCAAATCCACTTCCCTGCAGCGACGGATGCGGCGTGTCGATCAACTATCAGGAACCGTAGAACCTCCGATGGGTTCACCTCCGTTCTGGATTGACCTCCGTTCTGGAACCGCAGACCCTCCGATGGGTTCACCTCCGTTCTGGAACCGTAGAACCTCCGATGGGTTCACCTCCGTAGAACCTCCGATGGGTTCACCTCCGTTCTGGAACCGTAGAACCTCCGATGGGTTCACCTCCGTTCTGGATTGACCTCCGTTCTGGAACCGTAGAACCTCCGATGGGTTCACGATCTGGTGTCCGCACGGTGATCACCGTGCGGACGTGTCGTTCCAGAAACTTTCCCTATATATATATATATATATATATATATGTATTTTTACGTATTAACATTATATATAATATATGTATATATAAATAATATAATATGGTATATAAAATATTTTTTAATTTTTTATACCTACCAACAAGTTCATTTGAACCTGAGGATCGAACTCGGGTTCAACTCGTTGGTCTATTTTGGTCTGTCAGATTCGACCGATTGCACATTTAAATTTTAAAGGGTTTGGTAAGATAATTACTATTTATAATATCATTGGTCTATTTGGATCTGTCAGATCCGACCGATTAACCGATTGCATATTTAAATTTTAAAAGGTCTGTTAAGATAATTACTCGGACCATTTACAAACCCGAATGAATACTTTGGGGTACTCATTATTCAGGTCGCATTATCGGTTACACGAGGCTACCGAAGGAGTTGAAATTTAGGGGAGGACAGCAGCGGAGAGGAGGGGAGAGTCGGGAGTCAGGAGACTGTTGCGGTCTGTGGGTGTGCGTGAACAAGAAATGGCAGGAGGAGGTCATGGAAGCACGACTTACAAAGGAATGACTATGCACCATCCAAAGAGATGGCACGTCGTCACCGGAAAGGGCTTGTGCGCTGTCATGTGGTACGCAATCATGCATTTTCTCCTCTTGAACTTCAATTCTAGGGATATGGTGTTGTGGGTTTTCTTTGTTCTTATTCTTAGTTTTTCCCTCCTAACATTCATCCTAATTTTGCTCCGTTCTCGAGAGTTCGATCATGGAAAATTGGAAATGCCTCATTTTTTTAATTTTCAATTCAATTCAATTCAATTTACTTTCTCTCTGAGTATGACTTGTGAATTATCAATTATATAATATGCCCATGATTTTTTAATCCTTCATCAAATATATGGCTGCAAATGACTTAACTATCCATTTTCATGACAAAGGATAGCTAACTACTATTCTGAAACATGGATGGGGAGCTTTAGAGAGGGATGCTATACATTTCAATTATCCGAATTCGTTGACCCTGTTTTTCTGATTCAATCAGAAATGTAATGTGTTTTTCATTTTATTTTTAAAACATTACTAAGCAATGTGAAAACGATCCTTCTTCTTCTGTCTGTGATAATCTATCTATTTTGTCAACTATTTTTTTAAGGCTTAGATACACTGAAGAACAATATCATTTTCTACAATATCGCCTTTTATAAAATGCCCAATTAAAATCAGATTGAGCTCAATGTGCTTATTGTACGGGGTTCTATCCTCTTAAGCATTTGTGACTAGCTAACTACCTGGCTGTCAAGCCATATAAGAAATTGACCATAATTTTACTCACCTCTCTATTATCTTGTAACCAAAAAAGATGCTGTGGAGAGGTTGCCGGAGCTAATTGTCACCAGAGTCTCTGACTCTATGTAAAGGTTTGTGTTACTCCCATCTATCTAGCGTCCACTGCTAGGGATGAACAACAAGCCCAACGAGCCAACCCTAAGGGTGTTCGAGCTCGGTTCGTTTATTAAACGATCTCAGAAAGAAAAAAACTCGGGTTCGACTTTATGTTCATCTCTATCGGCTACCCACGCTGTGGGTAACAAGGGTTAATTTAGGGAGATAGTTGCCTAGGATTAACTCCTTACTTATATATTGTGATCCTTATGTAGTTATGTATCATTTATTGTTATACGATTTTTATAATGTTGTATATTTTCTCAAGTAAATTTAATTAATAAAATTATAAAAACAATACCAGCGAAATAATCTTTTATTATATAATTGACGATATATCTTTCACTTTTTGACAGGTTTTGGATTCTTTATAGGGCCAAGGAAGATGGTCCTGTTGTTTTGGTAATTTTATCAAATTAAATGATATTCAGATCTTGTAAATCTTTATGTATGCTTAATTTATAGTAATTTTGTTCCATAGGGTTGGCGTCATCCTTGGGAAGGACATGGCCATGGGCACGGTGACCACTCAAATGGTCATTCAAATGAACATAAGGTATCATGATACATTTTTTGAGTGGTATTATGCTTTAAAATATGTTTTGGATTGCTCTTAAGTATACTAATCACATTACATTATAATCCCTCTCTCAATGCTAGTGTGTATATTTGATTGTATGTTTTTTGAAAGCAATTAAATTTGATTGTATTTATTAGACATGTAAATGGTATACCGAAATACATATTCTTATCTGTTTTCGAATCCAAATATGTCTATTCGGATTTCCAAATCCCAAATACGGATTCAGATATCAAAAATGATATCTGAAAATTATCCGGCCGGATTCGATATCCGTTAAAATCCGAATTTGTTTAATAATTCTAGATACCGGATACGAATATCCGAATAAATATATAATAATATTCAGTAATATTATTAGTAATTAATAATTGTTATTTATAAACTTAATTAACTTATATTAAACTTAATTAACTTGTATTATTATTTAGGATTTTAGAGTGATTAATTGACTGTTAATTAACTTTATTAAGGGTGATTTTATACTTTTATAATTTTATTTTAGGGTTTTTTATAAAATGTTATCTAAATTCGGATTTTCCGGATATCCGAAAATTTATCCGAATTCGAATTTTCCTATCTGGATATTATTCAGATGGATTCGGATTATCCGAATATTACCCGGATTCGGATACCAGGGTATCCTAGCTGAATTTATCCGATATACAAGCCTATATATGTCCAATGTCATGATATAGATATACTTCTTAATCTCTTCTCATTGTCTTTTAAATATTCTTGTTTTTTATTTTCTATCCTTTATCATTCTGTTTCTAACCCTTACCCTAGTTGGGCTCCTACTAACTTCAGTCATATATAAATATGTATATATATTAATCGCATTTTCTTTTTTCTACCCTTTCAGGCCTCTTGAAGAAATCCTGACGACCAACTTCAAGAACATTCATGTCTTATTTTACATCATGCAAACTGAATAAGCGAGGAATCTTGACGTCTCGCTATAAATTCTGTTTTCTTTCTTTTTCATCAATCAAATGCTCTTTCTTGAATTTAATTGTGACATAGATGCTTTTTTTGCGTTCAAACACATTGTTCTGCCTAATACTTTTTATGTTGATACTTAGCAATTTGGCATGCTTTGTAATTCATGTACACACAGTCATGAGTCATAAGACTACATGAACATGAGTATATCACATATAAAAACTGAAAAGTCGTTTAAAATCAGTCTATAAGTAAATGGGTTAGTAGTTATTGGGACGAATTTTTATTGAAGAATGATGTTGGTTGTAAACCCCAACTACCTTTAAAAAGTTAATGATATATTTAAATTTAAATTTATTTGGCTCCAAATTATCTTTGGAAATTGATATAATTATTTTGTTTATTGCAAATCACTAAATCTACAAAATTATGGTAAACTACTCAAATATCTTAGAAATGAATTTATATTTTGGTCTTATTGGATATATTTTAATAGGGTGAACTTCCTGTGCAAATGGACTAATTACGCACTAATTATATCAAATTCCTGTGAAAATAAAAATTAACGGCTGACTAGGCAGTGCAACGTATTATTATCTATCTGGGGGGAATTGTATGAAACCTAATTTCATCATTCCATGCTCGTCAAAACCACCTCAACTCACCTTCTCGCATTAAGAACCTATTCGTAGATGTATAAATATCGCCAGAAGTAGGTTGAATTTTCTTTCTCGTCGATGAAGGAAATGGTGTCGACGAACCTCTGTAAATGGTTGTCACGAAGGTATGTGGATGATATTATATTCTGTAAATGGGTGTGTACGTGCACTTTTGTATTAATGATGTTCGATTTTACGTTTCAATTTCAGGGATACGGATGAGAAGACATGGCAACCCCTGAAGGAATACAAGTGGTGGAAAGGAGGGAGTACTGGTTATACAAAATCTCACATTCAGATCACATCATCAGAAAAGCCCCCGCAATATGTAAGGGGGGAGTACTGATGATACATGATCTCGTATACAAATCACATTATCAGAAACTGAAAAAGAGCCTCAAAAAGTATTAGTGATATTATAAGGGTATTTGTGTAATTAGTTAATAAATCTGTAATTAACTAATTAGATCTAGAAACTTCAGATAGTCTAAACAGAAAGTTAGTTATTCTGTTTTTAGAACTAATTCCTCCTAAATGTAATTGTATATAAGATACATGAATAGAACTTGAGGAGGGATCGAACATTGGAAGATCTCCCCCTTTTCCTGATATTACTCTACTTAAATCACTCATAAAAAGCCTTGTACGTTGAAGGGGCGAGTACTGGTGATACCAGATCTCGTACTTGCATCATATCACCTGTATCTGGAAACTCGGACAGACAACCCAATAAAGGTGGAACGACCCATATAGGAATGGGAGGAGACTTCAGATCATCTTTGGTAGGCAGTTACTGTTCAAAGGTCCAGAATGCCCCATAAGAAATCCTATAAATAGGGACGACTTCCACTCATTAGGGTACCTTACAATTCCGAGAGAATCCCGAATAGAGTATTTGCAGAATTCGAGCGTGTTTCCTCGAGGAATTTTCGGTCCAACGCTTGTTTGAAATGATTTTTGAATAATCATGTTCCACTTTCATCAATATACACAACTACAAATCTATTTTTGATGAATTAGGCTTAATGGGAAAGTATTTGGTGATGTTGAAAAAATCTATCAGTTATTAAATGGATTGAGTGATAATTATGAAGCATTTAAGACAGTACTGTTGAAACCCCGTGTACCTTCCTATCAATCAGTTGAAGCCCAACTTATTAGCTTTGATCTGATAAATTGTTTAACCACTGAAAAATCATCTAATGATCTCTTCTATATGGACAAAAGAAAATGTAAATATTATAAAAAGAACAGTGGAAAAAACAGTGATTTTAACTTCAAATTAAGGGAAAGAGTTCAAACCACATGGTAATAATGATAATTGGAGACATAAGAAAGAACGAAATGATCCAAGGAGCAAGTGCCAAATATGTAAGGGGGCGGGGCATGAGGCAATAATTTGCCCAAACAGGTTCGTTCGATCATGTAGTGCAACCAAATGATCTTCATCATGAAATGAATGCACTTAATATGACAGAAGATACCTCAGATGATGGATGGCTTGCAGACATAGCCACACAGGTGCTGCAGCTCATATTTCCAATAATGAAGGTATTTTAGATATTTCTAAACCTTATATAAGAAGTAAATATGTTAAAGTAGGAAATGGTAAAATATTAGATATTTTGCACAAAGGAATTAAAAAATCAGTAGGTAAAAATAATAAAATCTGAAAAGCATATTAGTTGTTCCTGAAATGAAAAAGCAAGTTGACTAAAGATTTTCCATTTAAGTTTGAGTTTGATTCAAATTCTTTTGTAATAAAGGATCTTCTGAAGAAAAACACTATCATAGCTAAGGACAGGAGAACTGGTTGAATGCAAAGGAGGTTGAATAACACTCTTTGGAAATGAAAAAAAGAGAATCTGAAACAATATGGCATCATAGATTAGCACATCTCAACATACAAGCTCTTAATTTATACATAGTAAAAATGTTATAAATGTAACTAGTTAGAATGAAAAGGAACACAAGTGTTTAGGATGAAGATGTCAAAATTACCATTTACAACTTCTACATCAATTACAAATGAGTTGTTTGAAAAAATTCATTGTGATATTTGGGGTCCCTATCCAGTCTACTCTAAAATAGGATACAGATATTATGCTTGCCTAATAGATGATAAATCTAAATTCACTTGGTCTATTCCTCTAAAATTTAAATCTGAATTCCTCTAATATTTGTAAAAATACGTGTTAAGCCAGTTTAATAAGAAAATTAAGGTCTTTCAGTGTAATGGTGGTGGAGAATTCTGCAATAAAGAATTAGAAGCTCTCTTGTCCTTCAACACCTCAACAAAATGGGGTGGCTGAAAGAAAACATAGGACAATCAGAGAACATGTGTTGTTTATGTTATTTTACAAGCTTTTGACACTGTTGTTTATTTAATTGACATAACAGAACACCATCAATTCCTTTGGGAAAGCTATCACATTTTGAGATTCTTTTCAAAAGAAAGCTAGACTATCAACATTTGAGGATTTGGATGTGAATGCTATTCTCATATATGGGATTTTTAAAAAAAAAATTCTCCAAAATCATTACCTTATGTAATGATTGGATATAGTGAAAAGCACAAAGGATTTAGATGTCTATAAAAATACTGGGAAAATATTAATCTCCAGATATGTAGTCTTAAATGAGCTTAAATATCCATATAAGTTAAATAACAGTGTAACTTCTCAACAAGAGAAGATTAACAAGCTTTTCCAATGAACACATTCTATATAATCCAGATCCATTGTTGATGCCAACTTAGGAAACATAAATGAGGTTTCTAATAATAAAAGATCTCAAATATTAGTATCTTATAAAAGTTCAGATATTAATCTAAGTCAGAATACTCTACACAAGAAAATCAACAAATATTCCAACAAGAAAATCCAATTTACTCTACCTTCAAGGAGTATGACCACAAGGGAAATGGCAGGTATTACTAAATCCAATCCTAAATATTTTAGTCTCTCAGATAAGGAATAGTGAGCCAAGAAATGTTAAGGAAGCTTTAGAGAGTTTAGAATGGACATAAGCAATGAAGGATAAAATCAATGCTCTAAAAGTACAAGGAACATATTAGTGAATGTAATTAGCTAGTTTGATTATATTAGTTAGTTACATATTGATAGTGAGTTGAGTGAATGTGGACCGGCCGGATAACCTACTAAAAGTAGTTAGCCGGAAGTGTATATAAACACATGAAATGCAATTGAATGGGATCACATTTTGGATTTCTCAACCCAAACACACCTTGTTCTTATAGAACATATGAGTTGGTTCCAAAAACATCATTAATGAGCATTTTAAAAACAAAATGATTTTGGAAAATAAAACTAAAGTTTGATGGCATAGTAGAAAGGTAAAAAGCCAGATATGTGGCAAAAGGATTTATTCAGATAGTTGGAAGAAATTTCTATGAAACGTTTTCTCCACTAATTAGAACAAATACTATTAAGTTAGTACTATCACTGACATTACAAAACAGATGGAATATAAGACAACTAGACATTAAAAATATATTTTTACGAATATTGAAAAAAAGTGTCTTTCTTGAACAACCATGAGGATATAGAGATAAAGTAAATCCAGATCATGTATGAAGGCTAAAAAAGGTTTTGTATGGGCTTAAGCAAACACCAAGAACATGGTTTATTGACACTTTAAGTAAATTTCTGCTAAATTCAAACTTTATTTGCAGTTAATCAAACTACCCTTCCTTATTCACTTGCAAAAATGGGAAGGATACTACAATTTTATTAGTATATGTAGATGATCTTGTACTAACATGTTCAAATAAAGAACTAATAAAAAATTTGATATAATTCTTAGAAAAAGAATTTGTTGTTAAAGACCTAGGAAAACTTTATTATTTTTTAGGGATTGAAGTCATTTACAATAGAGATAGATTATATCTATCTCAAGCCAAATATGCAAAAGAACTCTGGAAAAAGCATAGACAGTTAGCCTACCAATGAATGCAAAGGACAAGGAAATAGGAGAGAGTGAGCAGTTTCATGATAAAACATTGTACAACTCATTGGCAAGAGCTCTGCAATATTTAACAATGACAAGACCAGATCTCACCTTTGAGTAAATCATACATATTAGTTCATGCATGCATCTACTAATGGTAATTATCAACCTATTAATTAAATAAAATACTAAGATATGTAAGTGCAATAGAAAACTTGGGAATGAAGATACTATTCATATACCTCAAACCAGAATCATTGTATTCAATGATGATGTTGATTGGGTTAGGTGTCCAGAAACTAGAAGATCAACCATTGGTATTTGTATGTTCTTTGGAACATGGTACGCTTCGTATTAGGGAAAGGGAGACCAGAGCTTTTCAGATCTTTGACAATTGAAAGGAATGATAATACACTCAAAGATTGATTGCCTTTATTCTATACTAAATTGACTTTATATAGCCTTACAAATACTAACAAAATCTGGAAAGAAATTCTAAATTGCTAAATCAACATGCATGGAAAAAAATAATAAACAGGGATGAAAATCAGAAAATAATTAAATAATTAAATATTAAATGCAATGCTTGGATGATGGACGTGCATGGTTGTATGGTTCCTGGTTCAGTAGACGTAGTCAGGTAGCTTGGATGTTTTTCTTGCTCACTTGGCTGGCAAAGGATCGAGCGTATCAAAACAACATCTATCTTAGAGATTTGGGAATAAAATTGAGAGCCCTTCAACTATCAACCCTAAGTTTCACAAAAAATCAGAATACTTTGAGATGAATTTCCATTATATTAGGGGAAAAGTGGCTCAGGGTCAATTAATAACAAGATTTTTGAAGAGTGAAGATCAAATTGCAGATCTACTTACCAACCCAGTAGACAAGAAAGTAATGGAAAAGTTAAAAGAGAAAATAGGTTTGGTAAATGTGACAGTAGCAAGAGAAAAGAAACTACCCTGAAAATGGGATCTATGGTTAGCTTAGTAGTCCCCCCCCTTCTTTTCTCTATATGTGCTCGTGTTTTCTTTCTTTCTCTCTTTCTTTCTTTTTCAGCTAGTTACTCATAAATAAAAAAATGATTGTTACAAATAGGTTTTGTATGATACATGACTAGGGTATAAGTCATAGTTTCTGCTTGTGAAATATGAAGGAATTATTTATCAAGAGTTATGTAATCCTATATATTATCCAAGATCTGTGAATATACGCTGATTTTTTGTAGTGATATGTGGCACAAAATGTTAATGAGCTAGTTGTATAATACATATTGTAATATTTAATTCCTAGATATGTAAAAATATTAAGTTTGCATTTACTTGGATTCAATGTATAAAGGCACTCCCGAAAAGCTACAAGTAATATAATATAAACAAAGGCAACTCACACACTCCCTATAAACTCGTATGTCGACTAGCCTCAGGTTTCCACACCCCCTCCCTCTCATCTCGGTTTCAGAAACCTTTCAAAGAGGTTGAGATATGCTTCCTCCCACCATGTGCTCGTGTCCACCCGAAGGCCAAAACTCCCACACATCCATAGTCTGTTAAAGGCATCCTCCTTCCCTCCTCCCCGAAAGAAGGAAATGGTCGAATTCATTAGCAATCAACTAATTCGACTAGTCAGATGTGGGGCAAACGTAGGGTAACCACCACCACCCGTCCACCTCAAAAGAGATCCGTCCCTAAGGAACGAACCCCGACCAGACTCCTCGTGCCCTCCTCAGGTATCTCGTCATACCTAATTTGGGGTTCAGACCCACTACTAAGTAACATCTTTTGGAGGGTTATTCTGGGTACCCCTGCACCCTAATCATAAGTATGCACTAATACGCTACTTACGTGAGAATGACACGCTAATGCTGATAGTAGAATATGTATGATATTGGCTTATTGAAATTAAAATCTCTCATTTTAGCACCCTAATTGTGACAGTGAAGAATAAATCTCCTGTATATTTGGTGTCAATTGTGATATGTCAATAGGAGATGAAGCCATATCAGTTAAATAAACGGCTAAGATTGAAATTTTAATTAGTCTTAAAAAAGTATGAATCTCATATGATAATTATTGTGTATATATGCAATCTAAATAGGTCTAATAAATTTAATTTTCTTAAATGACACATTTACTACCCAAATCATTTATCAAATCTAAAACAACAAATCCTAAAAATTTAAGCATAAGAAACACTTATTTTCCTCTATCACAACGAACTCATCTTTAGATGACCTCTCGTAGTTTTCATTCAGAATTATTTGTGTTTGATCATCTGTATTTTCATCATTTTTATCTATTGCGATCTCCATGAATATGTCAATTGTTTCATCTGAGACCAGGTAATTGTGGCGCTATTTTTCGGATTTTTTTATATTTACGATGTAATCATTTTTGGCCAATTGACATTATTTTCTCACATATCAACTTATCCATGATAGAGTTAACATTTAGGTTTAAGAATAGTTGTGGTAATTTTCCAAGAGTTTCAAAACTATACTATATATAAACTTATGTTTAAGATTCGAAATTTCGAATGATTTCAATTTTTTGTTTTTATGGTAGTTTGGTCATTCCAAAATATCATCTAATTTATGTTATAAATATATTGCATTTTTCTAGGTATATACAATTGGTTTTAAGGTAGATGTATTTTCGAATTATACAAAAATTATGATGAAATATTTCAATATGAGATGCATTATCTTGATCATTGATTCTCTTAAAAGATCTTGATATTGGTGTCCATTAATCTATAAAAGCCATGAACCTACAGTGGGAAAGTCAATGCGCGTGATGCGAAAGTCTTGTCGGATATAGCCACACACGGCGCAATTGTAAGGTTGCGCTTTCTGGACACCATTTTGAAAGCACAAGAAAAAATATGCAATTTTGAGGTACTTAATTGTTTAATCAATCAATACATATATATACTAATCAAATTGCACTTATTTAATTATCTTATTTGTTCTTGCATGTTTTGGGAATTAATTAGCATGAAAATGATCGTAATAAGGTATTGATGGGAAAAGAGAAACTTGCCGCGCTACAAAAAAAAAGTAAGTATACATATACATATCAAATGGTCTTTGATCGATCTTAAGAATCAAAATAGAGAACTTAATTGCTAATTTAATTTTTCTCTAATTTCCAGTAAAAAATAAGATAATAACAGAAGCTAAAGTAATAGAAGCCAAGTTTTTGAAAATTAGGAAGCAAGAATTAGAACTTCAGAGAAATGCATCGCGACAAGCTATGATACAGGTAATTAAATAATACAAGCTATAATTTTTTTGAGATAAATCAACATTTACCATTATTCTATGATCGATAGGAGATAAATAGCATAAAATAAAAATTCAAATACAAACATATATGTACATTTTATTGCTTAATTTACAGATGGAAAAAGACGCGGAGTCCTACACTGATAGACAGTTTTTTGAAGATCTCAGAAGTTTTGGATTAGAA
Organism: Zostera marina; assembly: GCA_001185155.1. Taxonomy (NCBI): domain Eukaryota; kingdom Viridiplantae; phylum Streptophyta; class Magnoliopsida; order Alismatales; family Zosteraceae; genus Zostera; species Zostera marina. The sequence continues at coordinate 63,958 of LFYR01001368.1, forward strand.
ACTGGACAAGTTACATGGAATGGTATTAAAGACTAGCTAGATCAATAGATGATATGTTATATTTAATGCTTAGCTATATATAAAGGGGAAAATGAATTTGCTCCTAATTGGGTCAGATAAAATTTGGATTCTTATTTGTGTTTTAATTTGAGGGAAAATGAATTTGGATTTTATTGGGGAAATTAATTTGTGGGTTTTGTGACTTTTGTCTATCTGTTAATTGTTATCAATGGACTAGAGTTTCAAAATATTTTATGGGTGATTTTATAAAAATAGATCTCTGACAACCATCTCTAACGTATTGAATTAATTAGGTCAAAAGTTTATATTTATACATATAACATATTTTAATATACTGAACCAATATTTTGACATGACTTGATTGTTTATATAACTAGCTAATTAGTGTAGTAAGTCCTATATATGAAACAATTAATACAAGCATGTATTTCTCCTGTCGGATTTTTGGTGGATGTTTTGTAGGCCCATAAGATTTCGGGTAACAGGTCTGCCCATGTCCTTTTGGACTGTTCGACTTTCCTTTTTAACCCTCTTATAATGGCTTTGTTGGTAACTTCCACCTGTCTGTTCCTTTGCGGTTTGTACACCGAGGAGAAATATACTTTGATTCCCATTTGATCGCATATATTTGTGAAGACTCCACCAGTGAACTCAGTAATGTTGTATGTTATACAATGTGCTGGGGTATTCCAAAAATCATGTGATGATGAATTAGAGTATGAATTTTTGGGCTACTTCTTAGGTTATACTTCCTACTGCTTGTGTTAGCTTATACCTACTTGGTGAAGTAGTCAACAACTACAAATAAGAATTTGACATTTCAAGCTTGTGCTTAAACACTTCCCCTTCAAGTTGAAATATATGGATCATATACTCCTAATTTGGTGAGTAAATCCTTGAATTCCTTCCTTCCTTCTAGTTATTTTTGTCAACATATATGTTGATTGTTCACTGGTATGCAGATAATATAATGTAAGTAGTTGTTTATCTATCTTTTCCCGAATAAAATGGCAATCTAACACGATGTTTAGTTCTTTCGTGGAACATTGAGTTAGTTGCTATGTGTAATGTTGATTTATTGTCACAGTAAAAATTTTCTGAATTGTTTTTTATAAACCAAATCAATTAGAAGATATTGTATGAAAGTGACTTCAGCACTAGCATTTGCCATGACCCTATATTCTGCCTCTGCTAAGGATCTCGAAACAACTTATTTTTTCTTAGATTTCCATAATATTAAGGCAGACACTAATTGTATACAATAACCACTTACTGATCTTCTGGAATATTGGACAAGATCCCAAATCAGCATCACAAAATGTATTTATCTATAAATTATTTTGTGATCTATATAATAATCCTTGACCTAAATCATTCTTCAAATATCTCAAGATTTTCAATGTTGCTTGAAAATGGCATTGTATTGGATTTTTCATATGTTGACTTAATGTGTTCATAACATATGTACGTAATATCACTCTTGTTATAGAATTAGTATAGTAACTTACTTACACAACTCGATTAGTCCAGTTGATAACTGTCACTATTAAGGTAGATGGACTGCTGAAGGTTTAGGATTCGAGTTTTAGTGTATATACTTTAATTTTTATTTACTTATATTTCACGTACTTTATAAAAAAAATAGTAATTAACTTACTTGCCCACTAATCTTCTGAAGATTGGTATCAATGATGGTCTTATTCCTAACATCTCATATTGATCTAGTAAGTGAATTAAATACATATTTTCTTTGACTCAATTGTATTCCCTCTTTTAAGTAAGAATACTTAATGCATAGAAAATATTTCAATTTTTCAAGGTTTTGATGTCAAAACATTTTGAAGCTTAGCCTTGATTTATCTTATAGATTTGGGATGGCTTCCAGAGATTATGATATCATCCACATAAATTTGGATGAATCTGTATTTTCTATTATTTTTGTTGTAAATTAAAGAGTTGTCAGCCTTGGATTGAGAATAACCAAAATTGATCAAGGTATTCTTTAATTTTGAGAACCAACTCCTAGAGGCTTATTTAAGTCCATATAATTACTTTTGTAGTTTATATACCCTGTTGTCAATTTTTGTGAGAAAGCCAGGGGAGGCTTCATGTAATTTTTTTCCTCTAGGTCACTATTGAAGAAGACATTGTTTACATCTAATTGATGCAATTCCCATCCTTTTGCCAAAGCATTGAGAATCTTGACAGATAATAATTTTTCTATTGGAGCAAAAGTATCATGATAGTCTAGCCACTAACTAATTTGGCTGGTTTTGAACCTTTCAATAGTGCAATCAGGGTGTGATTTAGTTTGTTAACCCATTTAAAACTTATGGACTTTTATCTTTTGGTAAACTTGTTAGAACCCATCCATGTTTTCTTTATCTTGGATAGTCTCCATTTCTAAACTCATTGCATTGCATCAATTTTTATCAGTAATTGTTTGTTTGTAATTAATTTAGGGTTAGGGTTAGGGTCATGGGTTTTCAAAATATTATCTAAAAATATTTTGTTCTTATCATTATGTTGAACAGATCAATGGCAAGTGTTTTCATGTACGTTCTTGCATGTAGTTTACTGATGAGCAGAAATGTTCAATGTATTTGGTATTTTTTTTTATAGGTCTTTCTAAGGTTTGGTCCAAAAATCATATTATTTTCCACCCATGGTTCTTTATTATCATTTATGTTGAAAGGCTCCTTATAAGTACTTCCCTCCAACTCTTTGGTTTGAGGTTCATTTGGAGATTTAACCATGGTTGTTTGACCACTTATTTTTTCATACTGAATTATATGTGAATTTTCTATTTTGTATATTTTGTCATGCCCAACTTGAATATTTTCTTTTTGTGAAACATTTTCATTCACAACTTGATTATTTTCTTTCACAACCTGGTTATTTTCTTCTTGTGGAATATTTTCATTCACTTGATTTTGTGCATAATGATCATCATACATTGTTGTTAACATATCAATATTTTAAGGAGGAAATATCTATATTCCTTCCTTAAATTATTCTTCCACATATGGAAATATTTGTTCATGAAATTTGACATTTCTTGATACCATTATTTTTTCATCCTCTAGATTGTAAACTATGTATCCTTTTGTGTTTACACAATAAATCATGAAAACTCCTTTCACAGCACTGGAAGGGAATTTATTTTCTCTCATCTGTGTAAACTTTAAATAATGGTAGTTTGGGTGTTCTGAATATAGAATAAAATGTGGTAATTTATTCTTCAGTGTCTTAGATGGCATCATGGCAACTTGTTTATGATGTGTGTTGCACATTTCTACACTAAGCCACAAAATTTCATTGGAACCTTTGATTGGAAAAATAGAGCTCTCCTCACATCCAATAATATTTTCTCTCAACAATTCCATTTTGTTGAAGGGTATATGGGTTGTGGGCATGATTATTGATGTACAATCCTTAAAGATGATGTAAGATCCTTTATGGCTGAATTTAAAAATTATGTCCATTGTATGTCCTTATCATCTTTACCTATTTTTAAATTGATTTCTAACCATGCATGCTAAAAAAAGATTTTACTAACCCAAATACCAGCTTAGATTTAAAATGCATAAGAAAAATCTAAGTATATCGAGAAAAGTCATCAGCAATAGTTAGAAAGTAATTAAAACCATTGTAAGTGGTGTTTGGAAATTTTCCTCATATATATCTTGATCAAAAGATGAAGTAGTTTTGATGCTACTTAACAAAAAAGGAGTTTGTGCATTTTTTTAATAAGGCAAAAATCACATACTTCTGTACTATCTTTATTTTTAAAAATATTGAAATGTTTAAAAACTGATTTTTTTTTTTTTTTGATTTTGGAGACATACCCCAACCTATCATTGCATAATTGCACAAAAAATGGCCATGCTCATGACATGGAGGCTATCCTCCTGTTTACTCCTTTCAATCACTCTTTTGGATGGTCAAGAGACATGATATGCTGCCACCTCATTGGTTTTCCTCTTTGATGGTCCTTTTTATTTTTCTTCTTTGATCTTTGGCGGTGGTTAAGTGGGAGAAAGCAGAAATTATTCTCAAAAAGTAATATCAGCCTCCACTTTTGAAGCTAGAGGAAAAAGGAAGGTGGCAGATGAATCTATAGTCCTTAACTCTGAAGACTTAAAGGAAATCATCATGCCGCATGAAGATCCACTGATCATTGAAGCTGACAATGGTCCAACCTCTACAGTCACCAAACTCATGGTAGATATTGAGAGCTCAATGGATATCATCTATCTCGAGACCATCAAAAGAATGGGTCACACAAAAGAGGATCTATCACTACCAAAGGAGCCATCTACGATTTCACCAATAGAACTGCTCCGGTGGTGGGAGTCATCAATCTCACCTTTTCTATAGGCTCCTGTAGGGGAAGGGTTAACCGTGATTCGCAGTTCATGGTGGTGGATTTGAAGTCATCAATGGACACCCCACCATTCATGGGTTAAAAGTCATTCCCTCCTCCTACCACTAGTGCATGAAATGCTCGACTAATAGTATGATCTTCATAATCTATGGGCGGCAAACTATATCCCGGCATTCATACAAGAAGGTAACTCGGATCCCAAAAGTACAGAAAAACCCGAAGAAAGAATGCAGTTTGTAGATTCGGTGGAGGCAATTAGTCTGATCTGCAGCCAACAATCTCACTGATCTGCAACCAACATTTCTTGATTTTGATCAGTTTGATCTTCAATTCGTTCTCATTTTCGGAAATTTGTTATGATCGAGTTATAAATATGAACATGCAAACAAATGTAAATCTGAATATGCAACTAATTGTAAATCTGAAAATATAATTAGTTATAAATCTGAACATGTAATTAATTATAAATATAAACATGCAACTAGTTGTAAATATGTACATGCAATTAGTTATAAATCTGAACATGCAACTATTTGAAAATCATAAACATTCAACCATTTAAATTTTTTGAACATTCAACTAGTTATAAACCTGAACATGCAACTATTTAAAAATTCTAAACATACAACTAATTATAAATTTAAACATGTAACTATTTGAAAATTTTGAACATGCAACTCGTTATAAACTTAAACATACAACTATTTGAAAATCTTCATGGTGATACATAACTGTATACCTGTCTTTCCCATCAACAAAAATTAGGGTTTCGTTCGTTTTATGTCAGACTTCAGAATTAGACTTCCACGAAAGCGGAATCAAAGGTCTGTGTCGAGACTCAAGTCAACCCTCCAAATTGCCGATTGAGTCAAGTAAATCGCCGATTTTGGAAGAAGGTCGTCGGAGTCCTGATAACTTGGCAATTTCTCTCTCAACTCGTCGATTCCACCCTAAATCGTCGATTTTGGGACGTTACTTGCGTTTAGTCTGACACCTTAATGGCCCAGGCACGACCCCCGACCTCCGAGGCTCTATAAAAGAGAAGCCCCAGAGCACATCTAAGACATCAATTTCACACTTTCCAAAGCGACATTTACGGAGCAATCGTCAATTTGACGTCCAAATGGTCGATTCTCCACTAAAGACTTGATATAGAGTGGCTTTTGTGTGAATTCCAGAACCTCTAACATGAGAAGATGATCGCTCGCACCACCGCGAGTGCTAGTGGGATATTTCGCTCTTCATCACTTCAACATATAACTTTTCGTAAAAATCGAAGGAAGAAACAGAGGCGGAGATTAATTGATGTAGAGGGAGACGAACCTTGACGAAAAAATCGACGAAGGAATAGATGGAAGAAAAGAAAAAAATTCTGAGGAGAGAAATTAAACAGTGAGAAAGAGTGAAAAAATTAGGATTGAGGTAGTTAATTGTTTTTCCAATTTACAGATAGATTAACCATGGTTAATTGATGTAAAAAATAGTTTGATTTTATTTTACTTTATTTCTAAACACTCAATGAATTAATTTGACTATTAGAGACTTAGAGTGAGCGTCAGATAAATCGGATCTATTTAGATCCGTTTATATGATATTACCACCGTCTGCCCGCCCGCCCGTCTTATAAGAACTCTTTTAGGGTTCCCAACAGTTTCAAGTGTTTCAATGAATGCACTTTAACACACTTTCCATTTCGTTGTCTCCTTTTTCTGCTTCCACTTTTTTTATTGCTGCAGATTCCCCCGTGTTCTTTGGAAGAAGAACAAAGTGGTGTTCAAAATATTCGATTTTTTCTTCTTTCATTCTACCCATTCCCTTTTCTTCTCCAATCTTCACCGGAGACTGAGGTTTAGGAGACAGAACAGACAGACAAACGATGGGATGTTTCAATTCATGTATGTCAAGAATCCACCAGGTCAAGCACCGCAAAAACCTGATTGAAACTACTACCTACAGCAACACCTCCAATTCCCATCCCACCGAGCACCAAACCTCAACAGTTGATGGAGGTAATAACGTCCCACCACTGACTCCATTCATGGAGTTCTCTCTTACGGAATTGAAAACAGCTACCCACAATTTCAGTTCAGAGAATATAGTTTCAGAGAGCGGAGAGAAAGCCCCTAATATTGTGTACAAGGGTAGACTTCAGAATCGTCGTTGGATTGCTGTTAAGAAGTTCCCCAAGTCCGCCTGGCCAGACGCCAAACAGTTTGCTGTAAGTTTTTTTATTTAAGATTCATAAATCACTATAATTCATCATGATTCAAAATTGGAAGATTGCATTTCTCTTGTTTAACAGGAGGAGGCATGGGGTGTTGGTAAGCTACGCCATAGGAGGCTCACGAACTTGATTGGCTACTGCTCCGATGGGGAGGAGAGGCTTCTTGTTGCCGAATACATGCCTAACGACACGCTTGCGAAACATCTTTTTCACTGTATAATTGTATATAGACAACATTCGACTTTTTCACAAAATCAAGACATACAATTCTATTCATTTTTTTCAGGGGAGAAACAGACCATTGAATGGGCATTACGATTAAGAGTGGCACTTAATATTTCCGAAGCATTAGAGTTTTGTAGTGGGCATGGAAGACCGCTCTATCATGATTTAAATGGTTACCGCGTTCTCTTCGATGTGGTATTTGTTTGATCTTTAATTCTTTATGTTTTGAAAGTGAATCATTCCTCCTGTATTTCATATTTTGATGTTTTCTGATGACAAACCAATCATTGTTGATGCTGAGTTTCTTTGATAGAATGGCGATCCTCGGATTTCTTGCTTTGGATTTATGAAGAACAGCAGGGATGGGAAAAGTTATAGCACAAATTTAGCATACACCCCACCAGAATACCTGAGAAATGGTACAAAATTGGATGTTTTTTTTATAATCTTCGTCGATCTTTGTTATTTTATAGTTTGATATTTAAAAAACACATTTAGAACTAATCAAGTGAGAATGATTCTCACTTTAAGTTTGCAAGAACTTCGTTTTAACTGATATATGTGTGTTTTGAATTGTTGTTGCAATAACAGAATTCTCACCATACCTATACTTTGTAGACATGGTCTTTTGTCATTTTCTTTTGTCACTTAAATATCAATGATCAATTCTTCTTCTTTCACATGGTATCAGAGCTCAGAGCAAACTATTTTTTTGCTTTTTTATAGATGTTTTTAATTAATGTTTCCTTCCTCTGTTCCTTGTAGGAAGAGTGATGCCTGAAAGTGTAATATACAGCTTTGGAACTGTATTGCTGGGTTTACTTAGCGGCAAGCATATCCCTCCTAGTCATGTAAGTGATCTCAATTATCGTGTTGAGATGAGATTTTGAAACGTTCAAACTTTTGTGGTTCTTGCTTAATCTTCTAATGTATGCAGGCCCTTGATATGATACGCGGAAACAACATTCTTATCCTAATGGATTCACATCTTGAGGGAAACTATTCGACGGAAGCAGCAACTTCACTTGTCAATCTCGCCTCTCGTTGTTTGCAAAGCGAACCGCGCGAACGGCCTGATGTGAAAACACTTGTTTCGATCCTTACTCCACTGCAGTCTAAATTAGAGGTGTTTAGACTCTTCTTTAATTCATCCCATTCCATTGATTGGGCGGTGTTTAGGGCATATGTGTTATTTAATCAATGCAGGTTCCTTCTTATATAATGCTTGGTATTCCAAACCCCGAGGAAGCTCCTCCAACGCCGCAACGAGCTCTTTCTCCTTTGGGTGAAGCTTGTTCACGAACCGACCTCACTGCTATCCACCAATTATTTGTGATTTCGGACTACAGAGAAGATGATGGAAACCATGAGGTGTTGTTCTTTTTTTCATTTTTCATTTTGAATTCAAATTCAATCTATTATCTTCAGTATCTAACCTTGGATATGCTATGTCTGTCGACTCTGCCTAGTTGTCGTTTCAAGAGTGGACGCAGCAAATGCGAGAAATGCTGGAGGCCAGAAAACGTGGGGACTTTGCTTTCAGGGACAAGGACATTAAATCCGCCATGAAATTTTATTCTCAGGTAAAGAAAATCACAGATTCTGGGGAATAAATTAGGATCACCCCATGTTTATAAATCTGGGGGCATTTGCATTGCAGTTTATAGATTCTGGAACGATGGCTTCGCCAACTGTGTATGCAAGGCGCAGTCTATGCTATCTAATGTCCGACCAACCTGATGCGGCTCTAAGAGACGCAATGCAAGCGCAATGCATAAACTCCGATTGGCCCACGGCATTCTACATGCAGGCCGTCGCTCTGGCCAAACTTGACATGCACAAGGATGCTGCCGACATGCTGAACGAGGCGTCCGGGCTGGAGGAGAAGCGGCAAAGGGGCGGTGGGGAAGCGAGAGGAAGATGATATAGTTTATTCAACTTTCATCTTGTTTAATATATTCTACGATTAAAAAACATGTCTGGTTTGATCTGATCTAATCGATGTAAAAAACACTTCATACAAAGATTGGAATTTGAACGGAGGTGAGATGACATTAACGTCTCAAACAAACACTGAGATGAAAAAGAAACTGAACAAGTAAATTAGTTCTAGACATTTGGTCTTTTAATTTATAGACTGAGTTTCAGATCCAACGATGTGTCTGGATCGTCTGGATCATCAGGATTGTTGCCGTCGTTACTGTTTCCGGCGGGCTGGTTCAAGTCGATTGCAAGAGCCGGAACTTGAATTCCAGTGGACGTGCTTGTTTTTCTATTATTCTCTTTCTTTCTGCTTGTTCTCGTTCTTCTTCCTTGAGCTCCAAAGCGTGGCGAGGCTTTGCGGAGCAAGATGAGAGCAGATGCAACCTCATGTTCGGTCTCGGTGAAGTGGAGCACCGGCGTCGGTGCAAGTGGCCGTTGACGATTTGCAGGCGGTTTGATCCCACGCCATGATCGCTCTGGATGACTCCTCATATGTCCGAAGAGTGACTTCATCGTGCGAAATATCTTCCCACATTCCGTACACGGAGGAGGAGGAGGAGAAGAGGTAAGCACCATCTCGTTCCCCGCCGGTACCGGAGTGATATCATTCTTCTTCATCTTCGTCTTGGCTACGGTCGTCGGAATGGGTCGTTGGAAACTCTTCTTCTTGGACGAACTTCCGGTGTGTAAGTATTGGACGGACGAGGAAGACGACGAAAACGGTGATCGATCGAAGTATTTAGTTGTCTGTATATCTAAATTGGCAGCAACACCGGAAGTGCAATAACTGCTGACAATATTCTGAGGAAGTGCCGTAGCTTCGTCCATCGGAACGACGCCGATGGGATGTGCCGAGGCAGTAGTAGTATCAGTAGCAATAGTAGTAGTCGTAGTAGTAGTAGGGGGAGGAGGAAGAGGAAGAGGAATTGGAGGAGGCACAGAGGGAGGAGCAGGAGGAGTGTCCATGGAAGTTTAATTTAGGGTTGGTAGGGTGAGAGATCGATATTATGAACGTTGATTTGGAATTTAAAAATGAAGCGGTTGCTCTATCGTTCAAATGATTAACGTTAGATTTGTAACTGCGCCGGGAATTCAAAAGCACGTGCAGCCCCCGCCGGGAAAATGACTGCGGCGAATCGGCGGTCCGGTACTCGGGTCATCGTCTGACGTCCACTTAGGGAAGGATGTATATGCAAATAAGTAGTTTGTTTTTGGGTAAAAGTGAAAATATACCAATGAAATTGCGGAGATAAACATATGGAAGTTGGAATTGTTTATAAATAGATGTTTTGTTTAATTTTTTATACACATATTCGCCGGAAACGGGGGACCGACGTCGGGATGGAGGGAACACTGAAGAACGTGTTGGAGCAGAAAATCCTTAAGTGAGTATTCGTCGGAGTTGGAAAGACGACGTCTAATGCGATTTTAGCAATCCAATCGGTTCTCATCGCTGCTTTTGGGAGTTCGCCTTGGAACTGGTGTATCACCGGAATTCATTGGCAGGCATCCAGATAGTGACTTCCGATGATGCTCTGTTTTCACATCTCCAATACCTTTTGGACAGAACTCGCAAGCTGTTGCTTGATGTCCGTCTGCGGCTGCCGTCGCAATTTAAGAAAGAGAAGGCCGTAGCGTCTGCGCATGTTGTCCCTCCATCCACCTTTGTCGGACCTTTCGTTGGTGGGAGTAATGCACCTGCTTATGGAGATGTGGTCGAAGGACCCACCTGGTATGCGTCTCACCGTCGGGGCGTGGCTCGTCGTAAGACGGATGCTCGCGCATAACCTACCTGTGCTGCGAAGGAGGACCCCTATCTGACTTTTGTTTTTAATAGTGATTTATATTTTGTTTGTACTTATGCTATTTCCTTCCCGGATGGGATGATAATATAAAAGACGGTCCTGGACCTAATTTTCCTTCCTCATATTCCGAGTTTTTATTATTTTCCACGATGTCTTCTCTCTCTCCGACGCTCGCCCTCCATCAGTTCTGGGATGGGTGCTTGGAATAGACTTGTTCAGCTTTATTCTTCTCTTTCTATTCTGCCGCCCCGTCATCTTCATCAGTCTCTTCAGTTGACGTCCCCATAATAGACTTGGGTGGAGATTAATCTTCGTCGTCGGATCCCTGGCTCGACGAGAGGAGTTCTTTACTGAGCTGGTTGTTGTCAGACTACTCCCCTGAGCAGATAGGTGCAATTCTATTCCCCGTAGCCTCTGACGCGCCTCACTATCAGTGTCTAGAAGATCGTAAAAGGTAATGTCGCATCTGTTTCATTTTCTTTAAATATCCCACTTAACGCTTTGCCTCCGTACTTGCATCTACCTACGCAGGCTTCTCGAGTCATCGCCTTTTCCTTTGCGCACAATGGAGGATGGTTGGCCTTCTGACTCCGGCCCTACATTAATGTTTTTTTATCTTGTCGGCTAACTCTTCTATTTCTTTGCAGTTATTGCCGATACTCCATTTATCCTTACGCACTCGTTCTTTCCTGCGGATGCGATGTCCGATGCTTCACTCACCGCTGCTATGTCCCATGCACCTACATCTGTGCCTTCTCAGTCTCAGTCAGTTGTACACACTCCACCAATGGAGAGTTTTTTCTCTCCTTTGTCATTGCTTCCCAATGCCCGCCCCGTCTTCGATGCCTGTGCCCCCCCATGATGAATGCAACGATGTCTGTCGGAAGATTCTACCGCAGTCTGGGGTTTAATTTGGAGCTACTGACCCGGAGTGGAACCTCGCCCACTCGTATCCTTTCCAAAGCTTAGCCAGCCTTTGGGGCGTTCTCTCAGGCACTCAATGTGAGTTACTCGATGCTTGTATTTTTTCATACCGTTTTTTTTTAACCTTGCTTTTTTGCACAGAGCGTGACCTCTTTTCATGCCATGTACGTCTTCGTGTGTGAAACTACTTCTCGGCTCCAAGCACGGGAGAATGAAAAAATTTCCTTGGCTAGCCAAGTCTCTCATTTGACCTCCGTCAATGAGCAACTTCTCTCCGAATTGCAAACTAGTCAACAACGTACTCGATCTATCTTATCGAAGGGTTCCAGCGATGTCAATATATGTGCGGCAAGGTTTTTCCTGATATTGATTTTCATCAAGTCCCGTACAGTACACCGACGAGGAGTTGGCTGACTGTCTGCTTGCCGGTTGGAATCCTTAACGTGCTCTTGTTCCGTCTCTGGTAGCGCGATGTGATCGTGTTGTCTCCAATCTTAAGTTGTTTTTGTCGTTCTTGCTTTTTTTAGGGCTGTTTTTTAAAATATCCAAAATATTTTTATTTTGGGCTAACTTGGATATTTTGCTTTTGAATATTGTGTTTTTTGGACCTGGGAGTTTGACTTCCTTTTATTGGGCTTTGATAATCCAATTTGCAACTTTTATCTATACTTTAAATTCTTTTCGAATCCTGAGAAGCTTCTGATACGCCCGTCAAGTGCCAGTGTTAACTAGGCTTACTTGAGAATCTTTGTTGGGGGGTCACGATTTTTTGCCTTTTAGAGAGAGGGAGAAAAATCCAAAAGTTGTTGGGGGAAGCACGCTTGTCAGAGCATATCCGATTGGATTTAATTTTCCTGTTAAAAGGTTTGCGTTCGTGGCTCCATAACCCTGGTAAGCGCATGGTAGCCCGTCAAGTGATGCCATATTTTGTCTGGGCTTGTTTGAGGGTCTTTTAGTGGGCTTGTTCATCGGCTATCTTTGGGTGTTTTTGTTGTTGTGCTTGTATTTTTAACTTTTGAATTGCTTGCTGGGCTCTGGTTTCGACCTTGGGAGTTTTTTTTAAAAACTTTTTATATATATAAAAAGTCCAGCTAAATCCCATCTATTTACATCATGGGCCTCCTGTTTGATCTTGGGGTGGGCCGTGTGGCAAATCTTTGTTTATGGGTAGAAATTTTTGAGGGTATTGGCATGCCAGGTCCGTGGTAAGCACTTGCCGTTGCATTTCGTGAGTGTGGACGTGCCTTCGCTTACGACCTCTTTAATTATATACGGTTATTTCCAATTTGGCGATAGTTTTCCTTTGTCCTGTTCTTTGGTCGTTAGGAGGGCATTTCTTAGTACCAGATCCCTTTTCTTGAGTCCTTTTTCTTTTATCTTTGAGTTGTAATATTTTTCGACTAATCTCTTGTACTTTTCTTCTTTTATACTGGCTTATTCTCTAATCTCTTCCAGGTTTTCTTGTTCCACTAGCATTATCTTCTGCGTTGTAACATTTTATATTTGCTGTTGGCCATACCAGTTCTGCTGGAGCGACGACCTCTAGTCCGAAAGCAAGTTTGTATGGGATTTGTCCTGTTGCAGTTTTGTACGTGGTGCGATATGCCCATAAAACCCCGGGAATTGTGTCGTCCCATGTTTTTGGGTCTTCTCCCGCTTTTTTCTTTAGAATATTGATGATGGTTTTATTTACAGCTTCTACCTGTCCGTTTGTTAATTTGTGGGTGGTGAACTGATGTGAAACTTAACTTTATTTTACTATCTTTGCAGAAATTCTTCATTGCTTTTCCCGCGAACTGTGTTCCGTTATTTGTGATGATCTGGATTGAGACTTCGAATTTGCAGATGATGTTTCTGAACACGAATTTAATTGCGTTATCCTGAGTTATGGATTTGACCGGTTATGCCTCAGCTCATTTGGTGAAATATTCGATGGCTACAAAAGCGTATTTTCTACCTTTACTTGTGACTGGGAAAGGTCCGATTATGCCCAAGCCTCATCTGGCGAAAGGTACGATTGTGTTAAGGGAGGTTAGTTTGATAGACGGACGATGTTGTATATTTGCGTATTTCTGGCATTCTGGGCATTTTTTCACTATTTCACATGTGTCCTGTTTCATAGACGGTCAGAAATATCTTTGTCTTGATACTTGGAGGTATAGCCTTCTGGAGCCTTGGTGGGCACCACCATCTCCGCTGTGGATGCTTAAGGCAACATCTTTTCCTTCTTCCTTTGAGACGCAAGTGCAGAGTGGAAAGGTGTTTGTCTCTCTTCTGTATAGTTCTTCTTCTTGTAGGATGTAGTGAGCTACATGATTCCTAATTTTTCTTTCTTCGAACCTGTCTCCTTTGAATTCCATGCCTTTTATGAAATTGATTATTTCTTTTCTCCAATCGTCTTTGGAGATTGCAATTTCTAAGTTTTCCTATATTGAAGGGAAGATTAGGGTACTTACCTGTATCCATTTCTCCTGAGATGAGCTTTTTGCTACTCTGAGCTTAACTAAGGCGTACATCTGCTTCTTCGATATGATCCCTTTTTACTAGGTTTATTTTAATTGAATCAAAATTTTGCATTGCTTTAAGGGTTGCCTCTTTGTAATCCTTCACACTCCGTTCTTTTACTTCATATTGGCCTTGTACTTGATTGGCTACTAACTGTGAATCTATGTTGATCACAAGGTTTTTGATTTTTAGCTCCTTGGCTAAGTCTAATCCTGCGAGTAGGGCTTCGTATTCTGATGCGTTATTGGTGGTTTGGAAGTTAAAGTGGAATGCTTTTTCTAAGCGTAATCCTTCTGGGTTTTTTAAGATGATTCTTGCACTACAACTCTTTTTTCCTACTGAGCCATCTACTTGTAATTCTCAGATTTATAGTGTGATATTGGTACATGCTGGGTTCGGTGTTAATTCTGCTATGAAGTCTGCTAAGGCTTGGGTTTTGATGGCTTTAGCTAGAACGAATTTGATATCGTATCCGTTTAACTCGATAGCCCATTTAGCTAACCTTCCAGACAGGTCGGGTTTTTGTAATGTTTGCAGAAGAGGATGGTTTGTTGGTATAATAATTGAATGGGCTTGAAAATAGGCTCTAAGTTTTCTAGCGTTGCTGACGACTGCTAGAGCTAGTTTTTCTAAGAGGGGTATCTGCATTCCGCTCCTTGTAAGGTTTTTGAAAAATAAAAGAATGGGTTTTGTGTTTTGCTGTTATCTATTACCAGCACTACACTTATTGACATTTCAGATCCTGCTACGTATAATGGTTGACTTGTGTTTGGTGGTTGTAGAGTAGGTAGTTTCTTCAAGGTTGCTTTTAGCTCCTCAAAGGCATTTGTATAATCCTCACTCCATTCAATGTTTTTGCTTGGATTTATGAGGATTTTGAAGAAGGGCTTACATTTGTCAGTGCTTCTAGGAATGAATCTTCCTATAGGGCTGCGATTTTGCTGTTAAGTTTTTGTAACTCTTTTAGGGTTTTGGGAGGCTTCATGTTTGTAATAGCTTCTACCTTTTCAGATTGAGGTTTAATTCCTTCGTGGGAAATGAGGTATCCTAAGAACTTTCCTTCAAGTACCCCGAAGGCATATTTCTCGGATTTTAGCTTAATTCCTACTTTCCTAATTTTGCCGAAGGTTTCGTTTAGGTGTTCCTCTGTTTCCATTGACTTGACCAAAATGTCATCAACATATACTTCTATATTTTTTCCGATTTGATTTTTGAAGACTTTATCCATTAGTCTTTGGAAAGTGGCGTTTGCATTTTTCAATCCGAAGGGTATGACTGTATAATAGAAGGTTCCTGCTTTTGTTATAAAAGTTGTTTTCTTTGTTCATTTTTACTTGGTTATATCCTGAATGAGCATCCATAAAACTTAAGATCTTACTCCCAGTGCTTCTATCTACTAAAGTGTCGATTGAGGGTAGAGGGTAGTTGTCTTTTGGAGAGTAGCATGTTTTGGCTATTTGTTGAGATCCTTTTACGCAACAGATGCCATTTGGTGTAGCGAATTTTAAATATTGGTGGTAGGAGGAGACTGCTGCGAATTCGTGCAAGGCAGTCCTTCCTAAGATGGCGTTGTAGCTTGAGTTGAACCTGTGCTCTTCTTGTCCTAGAGTTACTGGTAGGGTTATGGTTCCAGCGACCAGGACCTTCATTTGTTCAAATCCTTTTATCAGGATGTTGTTTGGGGATAGGTCGGTTTCTTCGAGCCCTAAATTTTTAAATGCATCCCAGTATATTACATCAAACGAAGCTCCTGTGTCGATCATAGGGGAAATAATCAGAGGGTTCAAATGTGGGAATTTTATTTCTTCAGTATCTTCTTCCGAGAAGAAGATCATTTCTTTCCTTGGTCTTTTTCCATGTAAGGTTGAGGTTTGGACCGTTTTGACATCGTTACCTCCTAGTGTCATAAACATTGTTCCTTTGAGGTTTTGTTTGTCCTTTGGGGGTCCGGGAAGTTTTTCATGAGCTCGGTATTTTTCTATTTCTCTTGCTAGGGTCCTGTATTCCTCGGTTGTGTGACCTTGGTCTTGATGATATTCGCAATATCTGCCGTTAGATCTATAGGGGAGAGTTCGGGTATCTAGTGGTTTTGCTGGCTCGATAATGCCCTTACTCTTTAGGTTTCTGAATATTTTTTTTAGTCAGGTATTGGATTCGTGGTGTTGGTTCTAGATGGATCCATTATTGTTCGGTTATTCCTATTTTGGTTTCTAGAAAGTCTCGGGGTCTGCCAATCGAGAACTTCTTTCATTCGCTGGTCCATGGTTTCCTCTGCATCCATTTCTTTGTAGGCTCTTTCCATAGTTTCAGAGAGGGAAGTGGGGGGTTTGTTTGTCATTTTGAGTAAGAACTTTGTCGGTCTTAGCCCTGCGCATAGGGCCATGATGGTGTCACCATCATTGGGTCTTGCTACTCTCATTAAGGTTTCGTTGAACCTTGTAATGTATCCTCGTAAGCTTTCGTTTGGTCCTTGTTTGATGTTTTAATAACATCCCTATGTTAACCCTTCTTTTTATTAGGTGGCTGAAAGCCTCCAGGAACCTTTCTTTTAAATCTTCGAAGCATTGAATACTGCCAGCTGGTAAATCTGTGTACCAGTTCATGGCATTGCCTTCTAGAGTTCTGACGAACATGCGGCACCACAGATCTTTCCTGTCTGTTACATCTTCTATATTTGCTAAAAAATTTACTATATGAAACTCTGATTCTGAGGTTCCTTTAAATTCTGACAATTTGGGCCTTGCCCATTTCTCGGGATATTTTTCCGAGATTAAGTGGGCTGCTAAAGTCCCAGTTTCTCTATGTAGGCCTCTTCTTGCCTACACTGCATTTTGATCAAAACTCTTACGAGTTCGATCTTTATAACCTGTTTCTTGTGGGCCTACATTTGGCCCATAGTGCTTGTTTGATGTTTGATCTTTATAACCTGTTTCCCGTGGGCTTACGCTTGGCCCATTATACCTGTTTGATGTTTGATTTTTCTGACCTATTTCCCGCAGGCTTGTACTCGACCCATTATAGCTGTTTGATACCTGTTTTGCTTCGGATAGAAGCTCTACCTGCTTTTGTAGTTTTTCTAATTTCCGCAGAAGGCGTTCTACCCTATAACGTCTTCTTTCTTCTTCCTCGATCTCGCATCGATGGCCACGGGAGAGCTCTGATTCCTTTCTCCTTTTCTTCCTGGGCTTCGTCGTTTTTCGTGTTGGGGATTTGCCTCAACGTGTTTCCCCATGATCGTTTCTTCATATTTTTCTAGCCGTACTTCATGGTTAGCCGGTGTCGTTGTTACTGCGGCGCCATTTGTTTCTTCTTCTTCCAGAGGTTGAGCTGAGATTTCTTTTCCAGATGTTGGGCTCCTAATTTTCTCCTCCGTGAATGGCTATGTGAGGTCGAGTGATGGAACGTTCACGTCCGGTTCACCAATGTTGGAGTTCATGTTCGAGGGATTGGGTTTGGGTAGAATAATTGGGTCTTCAAGTTAGCGAGAGTTGGTAGTGGAGTATGAATTTCTTATCCTCGCAGTGCAGCCGGGCGGAGACTTTTATAGCTGCTTTGGTTCACTTAGATCGCGGTAGCTGTCCGACCAGGTGTCCTTGTTGTTTTGACACCTGGTAGGTTAGGCGTCGGGCTGTAATTGGGTGGGTATAAATGGTGTTTGACCCCTAAACACTAATGCAATTTCAAGTGAGTTTTTCTTGTCACTTGTGCAATTTTAGGGTTTCATTTCCCTAAAAATTCATCATCATCACTATGTCTGTAAATTTAAATTTGCAAATGTGTGATACAGACAATGAAGTATGGACTATTCAGTAATAGTATTTGACACTTCACTGACTAGTCAAACACTTGGGCTATTGCAGTTTCCATCAAATTTAGAAAAGGATCTATCGATCCAAGATTACGGGCTTGTAGAATAGATTGGGTAGTTTGCTGACTGAGGTATTATATATTTGTATTATAGTTTGAGACAAATAGATTGAAAATTAATTTACACAAAATCAATAATTCTATGGGTTGATCATTGAGAGCAAAAAACACTATCAATTTTCTAATTTTCTTCTTGTTCTTCATGTTTTACTTCACTGCAGGCTACACGACTAAGGATGCAGTACTAAGGAAGCTGAGGGAATGAAAGATGTGATAGAAAAAGTTAATAAACAATTGAAAGATCTAGTGAGTTTTGTTTTGAAAGGCAATTTTATAAAATAAAAGTAGGCGACCTATATCCAACAAAATAAAACAGTAGATAGAATGGGTGATTAAAGAGAGTGATTAGATTGGCTCTATTACAAACTTATGCCTAAAGTAAATCATAAACTCACTTGTTAGTACAAACTATTTTAATTGCTAATTTTTTGAAAGCATTTTAATTGATAATTAACTACTATTAATAAAGGATACAATTTTTTAGCTTCACTGGTAATTTCTTCTCTCGCAATGTCATTCCTTCAGCTAAACGTGTTTGTATTCCTTGATCAATCTAATCAGTAATTGAATCTTGAAACTCCTCTGAATCACTGTAGCATTCTGAATTATCTAAATCTTCTGCTGCAGAATCCAAATCCTCAGACTGTTGTTTCCTCTCTATTAATAAAAATTTTAATATCTTTGTTGATCAATTAATTCTGCTGGTAATATGATACTCACTGCCATACTATCTTTTTTGCTCGATTTATAATTTTTCTGAATTATGTATTGACAACATTTTTTTTGTGATTTCTGAACACTCCCATAATATGAGATCAACTCACATAATTTTTCTAAACATGAGATCAACTCACATAATATAAATTATAAATCAAGTTTTATTAAGAAGGTTGGTAGTTGTATTATAAACTCCATCTACCTATCATTATCAAACAGTTCTTTATATTTTTTACTGTCTTTTTTAAATCAGTTGTTGAATCCAAACTGCTGAAAGTACCGATGCTGATGCAACAGAAATATATAGATCAATTCTGCATGTTATATGATGATTTCTGTTAAATCCCTATCCTCTTGTATCGGGAGACAATGTGGGTGATCAGTTGACGTTATCTTGTCAATGCTGATCATCGGAGTTGTAGAACAGAGAAAAGGGAAGAAGGATTTAGGGTTGTTCGTACTAACTACTTTGCTAGTTAGTTATCTCTGTAGCTAAATACTTAGAAGACTGATTAGTACAAAGCTAAAACTTTTTATATTCATATTAGCACACGTTACAGATACTTATATAGTCAAATACAAAATTAATTTATCCAAAACTAACCATAACTAACTAAACTGATCTTGAGCATGATGGGCCTTTAATTGAATTGGCCCATGTTATTTTATTAAAACATTTGTGATGAACACCCTGAGTTTATTTACTCTTGGTGTTCTGTCCAAAAGTCTATTGAAATTATGATCAAGTCTAAATTACATTTAAAACTAATGATGTAATTAGTTCCTTTACTCCCCCTCAAGCTTTGGGATATATATTTCTTATTCCAAGCTTGGAGCAGGCTGTTGTAATTTCATTTTCTCCGACTGTCTTTGTTAACATGTCAGCTAATTGGCATTTTGTCCCAACCTGTCTAAGACTTATGCTGCCTTGGTTTATTTTATCCCTTATAAAATAACAGTCAATTTCTATATGTTTTGTCCTTTCATGAAAGACAGGGTTATTTGCTAGGTGTATTAATTGCTGACTTGTTATCACAATAGAGTGTGGTTGGTTTATTGATTTTCATTTTCATTTCATCTAGTAACTGGTGCATCCATGTGATTTCACATGTTGTGTTTGCAATTGATCTGTATTCTACCTCACAGGATGACTTAGATATTATATTTTGTTTCTTGGATTTTCAAGATACTATAGACTCTCCTATCATTATACAAAACCCAGTTACTGACTTTCTACTAATTTGACATGAAGCCCAATCTGAGTCACAGGACCCTTGCAGTATTATTTTATTTTTGTTTTTATATAGGATTCCCTGTCCTGGTGTATTCTTTAGATATCTGAGTACTTTGAATAGTACTTTGGTATGTATTAATTCCCTAGGGTCACTCATAAACTGGCTTAACCAATGTACTGGAAAGCTCAGATCTGGTCTGGTTATATTTAGATATATAAGTTTTCCCACCATCTTCCTGTAGAAGGTGGGGTTTTCTACTGGTTTTGATTTGCTTTTGAGATCTATATTTCTTTCCATGGGAATTTTAGACTCTTTTACTCCAGAGAGACCACTTTCTTCTAATATGCCTAAAGCATACTTTCTCTGAGATAAGTATATTCCTTCATCTGAGTATAGTTCTTCTATTCCTAGAAAATAGTTCAGTCTTCCAAGGTCTTTTAATTTGAACTTATTTTCTAGTTGTATTTTAATAATACTTAGCTCAATTTCATTGCTGCCAGTTAAAATGATGTCATCCACATATACTACTAGATATGTGATGTTTTGGTTTTTTTCTCTTATAAATAAAGAATAGCCTGCCTTGGTTTGTATAAAACCAATCTGAATTAGAGTCTCTTTTAACTTCTCAAACCAGTTCCTTGATGTCTGTTTTAGGCCATATAAGGACTTGTTTTGTTTACAAACTCTTTTATCTCCTTCTTGGAGTATACCTTGGGGTGGTTTTAAATACACTTCTTCATGTAAATCTCCATGGAGGAATGCATTATTTACATTTATTTGATATAAATTCCATTGCTTTTGAACAGCAATTGCAATTATTACTTTAATTGTTACCATTTTTGCTACTGGGGCAAAAGTTTCATAAAAATCGAAACCTTCTTTTTGAGTAAAGCCTTTTGCTACTAGTCTGGCTTTATGTCTTTCTATTTTCCCATTTGGTTTATACTTTATTTTGTATATCCACTTGGAGCCTATTAGCTTTCTCCCTTTGGGTAATTCATCTAATGTCCATGTGTTGTTTAATTCTAATGCACTCATCTCTTTATTCATTGCTTCTACCCATTTGGGGTCTTTTGAAGCTTCATTGTATGAACTAGGTTCATCATGTGATGTAATTTGTTTGAGGTATTGCTTATGTTTATTGTTTATTCTGTGATATGAGACATAATTGCTCATTGGATACTTCATTTTGCTATTGTATTTATCTCCTACATAAAAAATTTCATATTGTTTTGGCATTATTATAACCCTTCCTGTTCTGGTTCTTATTTCATTTACATTTTCTGTTTCTTTGCCTTTTTCTTTGGCAATATCAGGTTCTTTATGTGTTGTTTCTTTTGGGTGGTTTTGGGGTTGATTATTTTCAATTTGTTCCTCAAAAATCATTTGAGAATCATTTTTGTTTTCTTTAGATGTATCCTTGTTTTGTTCTAAATTAACAGGACTGTTTGTTTGACTTACATCAGTCTGGGTATGACCAGATATATCTGATGGACCAGGTTCATATGTTTGTTTTTCATCTGTTTGGGTATGACCAGGTGTATCAGTCTGGGTATGGCCAGGTATATATGATGATCTAGGTTCATATATTTGTTTTTCATCAGTCTGGGTATTGCCAGGTATCTCTGATGTATTTTTGTTTTGTTTATGAGTTGTATTCAGACTTATTTCTTTTCCATAACCTATAATTTTGTGTTTTTTTAAATTAATTTCATATTCATGTTCTTGATTATAAATATTTTCTATTAATTCGTCATATATTCCTTTTAATGGGAATATTGGTTTATCTTGATTTGTTACTGTTTTGGGGTTCATATTTTTAAAAGGGAAAATGTCTTCTCTGAAAACTACATCCCTGCTAATATAAAACTTCTGGTCTTCAAGTCCAAGTATCAAGTATCCTTTGATATTTGGAGGATACCCCATGAACACTCCCTTGAATGTTCTTGGAGAGAATTTGTGTTCTCTTTTGTTTGTTATTGCATAACATAAGCAACCAAAAGTTTTTAACAAATTATATTTAGGTTTATCTTTGTGTAAAATCTCATATGGACTTTTGTTTCCTAATACTTTAGAGGGAATTCTGTTTATTAAGTATGTGACAGTCAATATACACTCTCCCCAATATTTTAGGGGTATATTGGCTTGAAAATGTAGTGCCCTGGCTACATTGAGTAGGCATCTGTATTTTCTCTCAACTCTGGCATTTTGTTGAGGATTATAAGGACATGTGAGTTGGTGTATTATTCCAAAAGTTTCAAGCATTTCTTTGAACTTTGTGGATTTGAATTCACCGTCATTATCACTCCTTATGATTTTTACATCCTTGCTGAAAAAATTCTTAACTTTGGCTAAGAATCTTTTAATACACTCATAAGCCATAGATTTATTTTTAATTAGAAAAAGCCATGTAGTTCTACTTAGGTCTTCAACTATTGTTAAGAAATATTCATAACCTTCATGATAGGTGATTGGGAATTTTCCCCAAATATCTATATGTATTAAATCAAATAGATATTTGGTTTTAGTTATGCTTGATGAGTATTTTCATTTAGTTTGCTTAGACAAAGGACATATATCACAATCTTTGCTAGAAAACAAACAATTTTTATTTATTCCTGGAAAATTTATTTTACAATTTTCAACAGACTTATTTATTCTACATTTTATTTCTTCATCTTTGATCAACGCCTTGAGCTTTTCAGATGATATGTGACCTAGTTTGTTGTACTATATTCTGGAATCCAGAAATGTGTATGCAAAAGCAGGGGGACCAGACTTGAATAGGTAGAGTTCATCTTGACATCTACCCTGCCCAATCACTATCCCTGATTGGTTTTCCTGAAAATAGCAACCACTATTGTCAAAAAATATTTTTAAATCATTATTCAAAGTTAATTTGCTTACTGAAATTAAATTAACTTTGAATTGCGGAATATATAGAACATCTTTTAAAATGATGTTTTTAGATAGAGTTATATCTCCAGTGGATTTAATTTTACATATTTCACCACTGGGTATAGTAACAAAATGCTCCTGATTTTTATTTGGAGGTCTATCAAAATATTCTAGATTCCCAGTCATATGTTGGGAAGCACCTGTATCAATAATCTACACATTTTTAAAATTAGAGACATTGAAACTAAATGCCATACCAGTAGATTTGGAGAGAAGATCTTTCAGCATCAGAAGTTCCTCATTTGATAGGCATGGAATGGGTGAAGATGTGGATGCTTGAGATTGATTTGCTGAATCTGTTTTTACCTTCTTATTTTTATCCTTTTTGCTGTCCTTGAATTTCTTTTCTGGAAACCCAATAATGTGGAAGCACTCTTTCCTAATGTGACCATAAAATTTGCAGTTGTCACAGTATTTTGAGGTGTCTAACTTTCTACCATTTTTGCTATATAAGCCTTTTTCTTCTTTGCCTTCTTTGGCTTTATTTTCTTCATTTGTTTTCTTGACAAAAAATGCAGATTCACTTACTGTTTTCTCATTTTTATCCCTAAAATTGACAATCTGTTTCTCTTCTTGTATAATCAGATAAAATACCTTACTCATAGTGGGCAATTCATTATGAGAAAGAATTTGACTTCTAATTGTTTTGAAATTGTCATTCAGTCCTAGAAGGAACTGATGGATTTTATCCTTCTCCAGTTTATTTGTATAAACTGAAGAACATCGCTCACAAAAAATGCAATCATCTAAATCTAATTCCACTTTTTGATCCCAAAGTGCTTTGAATTTATCAAAATACACTACAAAAAACCAGCGCAGTTCTGGCGGCCTGGCCGCCGATATAATAGTTCCTGGCGGCCAAGCCGACGATATTCCATCGCCGGAAGTAATGTCGCCGGAATTGTGAAATACCGGCAGCTTGGCCGCCGACAAAAAATTGTGGATTCCGATTTTAACAGAAATTGTCCCGGCGGCTTAGTCGCCGGTATTTTTTTTTGAAAATTATATCCCGGCGACCTACAGTTATTTTTGGAAAATAATTTGCCAACGGCCTGGCCGCTGGTCAATATTTCCCGGCAGGAAAAAAAAATTCCCCGGGGAAAAAGTTCTGACGGCCAAGCCGATGGTTCACTTTTGAAAAATAAAAAAAAAATTATTTTAATTTTGTTTTGTAATATATTTTTTTGTATGAAATTAATAAATTAAATTTGAAATTGAAGTTTAATATTTAATATACAACAAAAAATTAAATTCGATAATTACTAATTTAATTTCTTTTTTTCGCTCTTCTTCTTTTTTTTAGTTGCGACCACCTTTCGTAACGCCTCTTTCGTGAAGATAATCGATCTTCCTCCGCGCGGTTGTGGAGTAGTGTGTTCCTCTTGTGGCATAGTTTGTTGAAGAGACGTCGTAGTTTCTTGCGTTGGTAGTTGAGTAGGTGGTGCGGCTCTAGAAGATGATGCTCCAGAAGAATAAATGTTGAACCCTCCTGCGGGATGCGCTGCATCGTTGTTGAAGATTGGCGGAAACTCCGGTAAGCGTAAGTTCGGATTTTGAGTGAGCATTGCGTTGTTGTATTGTTCGAAAAACGTCATTTGACGAGCCATCGCCTCATTCTGACGAGCCATCGCCCTCTCGACAGCCTCGTTGACCTTATCTTCAACCTCTGCTTCGGTCATAACATATTTTCCTTTATCCATGCAGAAGTTCCCCACATTCATCCGATGCGTTGTCTTTTTGCTCAATGAGGAACCAGTTGTTCCTAATGTTCTTGATTTTTTCGAGCTTCTACCGATAAATTCGGTTATAGCAAATTTGATTAGAGCCTAATTAAAAAGAAAAGATGATAATAATTAATGTAAATATAACTAATGAATTATATTGGAAAAAATATGAAATAAGTACCGTGTCAGTCATATTTTCTTGTTGAGCCATATTTTTGGCTTCTTCACTGTCTATCCATTTAACCGCTTTATCCTTAAAAAACAAATGAAAGTAGTCAAACAAATAATAATTAACTGTAATTATAAATTTAAAAGATTACGTACCACTCGTTCGTCTTTTGGATAAGCTGTCTTTATATTGAGTTTTCAAATTTCAATATCATTTAATCCCTTTTGTTCATGTAATATTAAAATTAGGAAAAGAAAGAAAAAAGAACTTGAAAGTAAATATGAAATTAAATAATTTACTTACAGCTTCGTAATTTCTTTGTGCTAGACTTTTCAAACCTAAACTGTGTGATGTTTGTTTAGCCCGATTACCTTTGTTAATTTCAGAAATTTCCTATATTAAGTTAAAATAAAATAATTAAGTTAAAAAAAAAATAATTAAGTTATTAATTGCATTTAAAAAGAAGAAATTAATTAATACGTACTAATCCCCTCGGTGATCTTCTCTCGATCAGCTTTTTTAGAAATTGTTCTTTGATAATGTAGTCGGGTAATGTTCTCATAACCTCTTC
>LFYR01001368.1:103433-184805 GCA_001185155.1 Zostera marina
CGCCTAACTGCCAAACTGATCAGATTGGGTCCCGGGATCGACTTTCCAGAGATCGACTTTCTGGGGGTCGACTTTCCTGGTGATCGACTTTACTCAGAAGTCGATCCCAGGGAAGTCGATCCTCAGGAAAGTCAATCTTCCTAGGATTCGACTTGGGACCTCCCCAACCCTAGAATAAATACCTTAACTCATCTTAGGCTATCCGGACTTCTAGTTGCTGGTAGGTTGTGACCGTGTTCGGGATACTGTATCACCAATTAGTATTTAATTATTATTATAGATTTTATAGTTAATTAATAATTAATTTTATAATTATTCATCGAACAGAGAATTTGATTACAGATGGTCAACCTTTGGTTATCGACGTGTCAATGAAAGGTTAAACAAATTATGGAGAAGCGCTTATAACTCTTTATTGGATAAATATAATAACAAAGATCTAACAGTCGAAGAGGTTATGAGAACATTACCCGACTACATCATCAAAGAACAATTTCTAAAAAAGCTGATCGAGAGAAGATCACCGAGGGGATTAGTACGTATTAATTAATTTCTTCTTTTTAATTGCAATTAATAACTTAATTATTTTCTTTTTTTTAACTTAATTATTTTATTTTAACTTAATATAGGAAATTTCTGAAATTAACAAAGGCAATCGGGCTAAACAAACATCACCCAGTTTAGGTTCGAAATGTCTGGCACAAAGAAATTACGAAGCTGTAAGTAAATTATTTAATTTCATATTTACTTTCAAGTTCTTTTTTCTTTCATATTTAATTTCATATTTCTTTCTTTTCCTAATTTTAATATTACAGGAACAAAAGGGATTAAATGATATTGATATTTGAAAACTCAATATAAAGGCAGTTTATTCAAAAGACGAACGAGTGGTACGTAATCTTTTATATTTATAATTACAGTTAATTACTATTTGTTTGACTACTTTCATTTGTTTTTTAAGGATAAAGCGGTTAAATGGATAGACAGTGAAGAAGCCAAAAATATGGCTCAACAAGAAAATATGACTCACACGGTAATTATTTCATATTTTTTCCAATATAATTCAATAGTTATATTTACATTAATTATTATCATCTTTTCTTTTTCATTAGGCTCTAATCCAATTTGCTATAACCGAATTTATCGGTAGAAGCTCGAAGAAATCAAAAACATTAGGAACAACTGGTTCCTCATTGAGCAAAAAGACAACGCATCGGATGAATGTGGGGAACTTCTGCATTGACAAAGGAAAAGATGCAATGACCGAAGCAGAGGTTGAAGATAAGGTCAACGCGGCTGTCGAGAGGGCGATGGCTCGTCAGAATGAGGCGATGACTCGTCAGAATGAGGCGATGGCTCGTCAAATGGCGTTTTTCCAACAATACAACAAAGTAATGCTCGCTCAAAATCCGAACTTGCGCTTACCGGAGTTTCCGCCAATCTTCAACAACGATGCAGCGCAGAACATTTATACTTCTGGAGCGTCAACTTCTAGAGCCGCACCGTCTACTCAACTACCAATGCAAGAAACTACGACGCCTCTACAAACTACGCCACAAGAGGAGCACACCACTCCACAACCGCACGGAGGAAGATCGATAATATTCACGAAAGAGGCATTACGAAAGGTGGTCGGAACTAAAAAAAAGAAAAAGAGCGAAAAAAAGAAATTAAATTAGTGATTATCGAAGTTAATTTTTGTTCTACATCAAATATTAAACTTCAAATTCAATTTCAATTTCAATATCAATTTCATTTTTATTTTCAATTTCATATTTAATTTATTAATTTCATATATTAAATAATTTATTAATTTCAATTTTTTTTTATTTTTCAAAAGTGAATCAGCGGCTTGGCCGCCAGAAATTTTTTCCAGGGAAATTTTTTTCCTGCCAGGAAATATTGACCAGCGGCCAGGCCGCCGGCAAATTATTTTCCAAAAATAACTGCCAGCGGCCAGGCCGCCGGAAAATTATTTTCCGAAAATAACAGCCGGCGGCCTGGCCGCAGGGATATAATTTTCAAAAAAAAAATGCCGGCGACTAGGCCGCCGGGACAATTTTTGTTAAAATCGGAATCCAAAATTTTTTGCCGGCGGCCAAGCCGTCGGTATTTCACGATTCCGGCGATGGAATATCGTCGGCTTGGCCGCCAGGAACCATTATACCGGCGGCCAGGCCGCCGGAATTTGCCGCCAGAACTGCGTTGGTTTTTTGTAGTGGCCGCCGACAGGCCTTGTTCGGTCCATGGGCTGCGGTCCGCGGTCCGCGGTCCATGGTACCAACAGTACTCCCCCTTCCTCGACGGGCCCGGGGGCCGCCCATCCCCGTCCCGCCTACAACTACCTCCATTAAAGCTCCTCGGTGTTCAAGCCCATCCTCCTTCTCCTTCCTATAAATAGCCTACTTGGCTCTTCGACTTCTCATACCATCCCCCTTCTGCCATGAGTGTTCGAGACATCCTCGAGGAGTACGGTCGCGAAGTGCAGCTTCAGCATGCCGCCTGGGCCATGTGCCTGATGTCGCCCGCTGGCGTTCCTAACAGCGTGGTCGTGGCCGAGACTCAACGCCGTGTTGATCGACGTCCATCGTCGCCTCTCCCAGATTCACCGCTCCGACCTTCTCGCAGACCATCCTGTCGTCGCCTACCCCGGTACCGCTCTTGCCGCCGTCTCGGGCTCCGCCGGCACCTCGCGTGCCTTCAGCGCGCATGGTACGATCGCCGCTCTTGCTGTCGCCGCCGCTGCCGATTCTCTGCCGAGGCGTCGTCGGTCGCGCGGCCATCGCCGCTCCCGTGGGTCTTCGTCCCTACCGGCTACTGACCTGCGCCACTTCCTGTCGGGGTCCTCGAATTCAGCCCGCTGGGCCCGTCGTGGAGCTATCCGCGGTCGCGCCCACGTCCTTTCGGGCTGTGGGTCTGCCTTCACGGGGCGGTGTTTGGGGCGCCTCGTCCTTCTTCTCTCCTCTTCTTTTTTTGTATTCGTACTTTTGTTGTTGTTACGCGTTGTGTTCTTTTTTCCGCCGTGTCGCCGGCTATTGTAACACTTGTTTTACTTTAATGAACGCTTTTCCTTCGTTTCTTTCTCTTTTGTTTTGACTTTGCCCTCGCCCATCCAGTCCCAACCAACCCAGGTAAGCGACGCCTCGTCTTCCGCACCCTCGAACCCTTATATAAACCTCGTTCCCCTCCTTCACTCGCGACTAACTCTCATTTCCTCTCGCCTCGCTCTCCGTCTTCCCCGACTCCGACTTCCTTCCTTCACCAGGTTACTAATGGCTACCGCTCCTCCCCACTCCGCCGCCGGCTCTGCTGCCGCTACTCAAACCGGCGTCGGCGCTGCTCTTGCCGAGTCACTCTTCGCCACTCCCACTAGCAAGAATCCGTTGTCCACAGTCGGAGCCGACGCGATCCGGGAGGCTTTGGTGAAGATGGGCCAGCCAGATCTAGTTTTTACCGAGGCTGGAAATCGCCTCGCCTCTAACCCGCCGCCGAGCATGGTAGCCCTTTACACGCCTTACGCCGAGGCCGGCCTCATTCTTCCGCTTCCCCCTCTGGTGGCCGAAGCAATGCACTTCTGCGGCATCTCGGTCTCCCAGTTCCCCCCGGCTGCCATCGACCGCATGATCACCTTCACCCTGCTCTGCCGTCAGTCCGGCATCGAGGTCTTCCTGCCCGTTTTCCTGATCTGGTTCATCATGACCTCGATGACCACTGACCCCCGTCGTTTGCTGATCGCCCAGAGGTTAGGCGGTGCCCTCTTCGACTAGCTAGTCGACCGATCTCACCACTGGCGGGACCGGTTCTTTTTCGTCCCCGTTAGCGCCCTTGGGCCGTCCGAATCGGAGGCGACTCTCCCTTCACGCTGGGCTCTGCTAACCCAGTTGAAGACCCGAACCGCCGCCCCTGGCCCAGATCGCCCAGGAGGTTCTAACTGAAATTTACCGCCGCGGGGCCGTCAACGCTCGGACGCTGGCCCAATCTTGGAGCTACGAAACGCATCTAGCCTTGCCCGTAAAGATGCCTTACTTTCGGGACGGCCCGCCCAAGCGCCCGAAGAAAAGGTCGCTCGACGCCGTCCAGTTCGAGTCCCCCGCTTCCCCGTCTGCGCACACTCCCGAGACCGAGCGTGGCGTCCCGGCCGAATCTGACACCGACCTTCTAGACAGTTGGGCCGAACGGCGACGAAGGAAGAAAGCTCGGGCCGAGAAACGGAAGTCTGTAGCCGCTGCCCTGGAGACGGTCGTGGTTGAGAACTTGGACTCCTCCGAACCCAGCCGCTCTGATCCCCCGTCTGCTGAGCTCGCGGACTCTCGCCTTCGGACCGATGGGTTGGATCCTGAGCACTTTCGCTCCCTCCTGCAGATGTTCGAACACTCGATTGACTTCTCCACCCCTGTCGACCCTGCGTCCTCCTTGCCCCGCCTCGGCGGGATTTTCTGGCAGGAACTCACCGACATCGACTCCTGGCTGGAGCCGGAAGACGAGTACGTTCAACTGCTCGCCCGTCCTCCGTCGGCCCTCGACCTTGACCTGCACCACCAGATGCTACAGCTTTCGATTCTCACTAAGGTTCGGCTAGAGCAGGGCCTATGGCAGAACGAAGAGATTCAGCGGGTGCAAGCCGAGCTTGCCGCGATGAAGGGCCAACTGGACGCGGTCGAGCGAGAGCGGGATCTTCTGGCCGCTGACGTGTGTCGGGCTGCCGAGGAGGAGAAGATTCGGGCCGCTGCCGCGAAGGACGCCTCTGCCACCGCCGCGAAGGAAGCTCAGGACGCTGCCAAGTAGTCGCCTTGCCTGGCTACTTGCTTCTCCAGCGCCCTACCACCCTGGTGCGCTCCGTGCGACGGCTTTCCCGTCCTCCCGCGAGACGCATAGTCGCAGGGGGGCCTCCTCCGCTGCCGATCGTCGATACAACTTGCTTTGGGCCACCACAAACCAGGCCGCTCTGTTCCTTAGCTTCCTGGCCTCCATCGGGTCTGCTGGCGCTTCGCCTGCCTCGATGAATCTCTTGATCGGCGTTCTCCAATCCCCCGAAGTTATCATGCCGCACACCCTGGTCGGCTTGGGGCTGCTGGTCGTCGTTGGCCTCTCTTGGTTCTCAATCCGGATCCACCTTCCTTCCGCTTTTCCTGGGGACGCTCCCAGTTTGGCCAGCGTGTCGGCCTCCCCGTTGCTCTCTCTCCCTATCTGAGAGATCCTCCACTCTTCGAGCTTGCCCAAGGCCGCTCTCGTTTCGGCCACATAGCTCGCCATTGAGTCTTCCTTGGACACGAAGTCCCCTCTGACTTGGTTAGCTACCAGCCGGGAGTCCGTGTGGAAGTGCACCCTGGACGCGCCCAACGCGCGAGTTAGCCTGATCCCTGAGAGGAGGGCTTCGTACTCCGCTGCGTTATTGGTCGCTCGGAACTCGAAGTGGATCGAATACTCGATCTTTTCCCCCGTCGGGGACTTGACCACGACCCCCGCGCCGCAGCCACTGCTGCTGGACGACCCGTCTACATGGGCCGTCCACCACTGTTCGTCCGTTTTCTCGCCTTCCCTCGGAGTCAGCTCGGCCATGAAGTCCGCCACTGCTTGTCCTTTAATCGCCCTTGCCGGCACGATAACCAGGTGGAATTCGCTAAGTTTCATGGCCCATTTGGTCAGTCTTCCCGAGACGTCCGGCTTTTGCAGGAATTGGAGTAACGGGTAGGCCGTTGGGATCATGACAGTGTGGGCGTGAAAGTATGGTTTCAACCTTTTCAACCTTCGGACTGCCGAGACCACCGCTAGGGCTAGTCTTTCGATTTCCGGGTATCTCTCCTCCGCTCCTATCAACGACCGGGAATGGTAATATACCGGCCTTTGTGCGCCTCCCGCCTCCGAGATTAGTACTGCGCTGACGGCCGCATCTGAGCACGCTACGTACATGGTAAGTGGTCCCCCCCTTGTTGGGGGGCGGAACGTTGGCAGGCTCGAAAGCTGGAGCTTGAGTTCTTTGGAAGCCACTTCGCATTCGTCCGACCATACCACCCTGGGTCTTGGGTTCCTTAACAATTGAAAGAATGGCTTTAAACAGTCCGTCGTTCTTGGCAGAAACCTGCTTAATGCCGCCACCATTCCATTTAGCTTCTGGACTTCTTTCAGCGTCCACGGGGGGTTCATAGCCATAACGGCCTCAACCTTCTCTTCTCTTGGCTTGATCCCCTCGGGCGTGATTCGGAAGCACAGGAAGTGCCCCTTCTTGACCCCGAACGCGCACTTCTTGGCCTTTAGTTTAAGCCCTGCCTTACGGACGTTGGCGAAGGTCTCTTCTAAGTCGGTCATGTGCGTTCTGGTCTCCTTTGACCGGACGAGTATGTCGCCCACGTACACCTCCGCGTTCCTGCCTATCTGTGTCTCAAACACCTTGTCCATTAGCCTCTGGAACGTCGCCCCGGCATTGCGTAGGCCGAAGGGCATTACTTTAAAGAAGAAGGTGCCCATCTCTGTGATGAACGACGTCTTCTCCTCGTCTTCCCGCGCCATAGGCACTTGGTTGTACCCCGAGTGTGCGTCCATGAAACTCAGCATTTCGCACCCGGAGCTCTGATCCACCAGCCGGTCCACCGACGGCAGCGGGTAACTATCCTTGGGGCAGGTTTTGTTAAGGTTGGTGAAGTCGACGCACATCCTCCATCCCGCATCTGCTTTCCCCACCACACCATTACCACGTTGGACAGCCAGGCAGGGTAACGCACTGGGCGAATGAAGCCCGCTCGGAGGAGCTTCTTGACCTCCATCTCGGCCGCCTCCCTTTTTTCCGCCCTTAGCGGGCGTAGCTTTTGCCTGACGGGGTGGGCACCCGGGGCTACCGTGAGCTTGTGTTCCGCCAGCGTCCTAGGCACGCCGCTCAGCTCCCCCAGCTCGTTTGCAAACAGGTCCTCGTTTCTCCTAAGGAGCTGCTCTAGCTCCTCCTTGAAATCCTGCGGGAGGTCCCTTCCTATTCGCACCTCGCTCCGACCGAGGCCCATTTGGGTCGTGTGGGACGTTGGCTCGGGCCTCGTGATGTGCTCCCGCATCGAATGCGGTAGGCCTTCGCCTGACGTCGTCACTTCGCCGACCGAATTGAAGTAGCACTCGCGCGCCTTCTTCTGGGACCCCCTGACTGTGCACACTCCCCCTTCGGTTGGGAACTTAAGGCATTGATGGAGCGACGACATTACTGCCTGGAAAGCGTGCAGCGCCGTCCTTCCCAGGATGGCATTGTATCCGGACGTGAAGTTCACGACTGTGAACATGACTTCGACCGTCTTCACTTGGGCATGTCGTCCCAGGGTGACCGGGAAGGAAATTGTTCCCGCCACCGGGACTTCTGACTGTCCGAACCCTCTAATGGGGGTCCGGCATGGGAGTAGGTCTGTGCGGGCCAGGCCGAGGTCGACGAAGGCGTTCCAGTACAGTATATCTACCGACGCCCCTGTGTCCTCCCATGGGTCGTCGCCTCTCGAAGCCCCTCCTCCTGCGATGGTGAGGATGTCCCCTATTGCTTCGTCCGCTGGCTCTTGCTTCGGCACTTGGTGTCCCGTGGGTATTACCGTCGGGCGCCTTACTGTCGGGGCCGGGGGGGCTCCGGTTGCGGGTTTCATTTTGTTTAAGACCCTCACCAGGTTCAGGCATTCGGTCGTCGTGTGACCATTATCCTCGTGATACTCACAAAATCTGCGAGTGTCTCTGAACACCACCGTGTCTTTCCTCATTGGCCTTGGCGGGGGTAGGGTTCCCGTTCCGCTCAACGTGAGGAAGACCTGCCTTTGATTCGCCGCCGGGGTAGGGCCTGCTTCCCTTCGTCCCGCTCCTGACGGGGTGCCGGTCCTGTACGCGGGCGCCTGTGGCGCAACCGGGGGCTTGGCCTGCAACTGTTGATGTTGAGGCTGGCTCTGCTGCTGCTGCCCCCCCGTGTTTGCGGGGGTGCCCTTCCCCCTCTGTTGCCGCCTGCACTCCAGGATCTTCGCGCCCAGGTAGTCTTCCACGTTGCATTCTCCGTGGGATCTTTCCATGGCCTCGGCGAAGGTTCTCGACGGCTTTCTCACTAGGTCCCCTGCGAAGTACGTGGGTCGGAGGCCGTTTGTGAGGGCGTATAGCACCACTTCTTCCGAGATCCCCTCGATCTTCTGCACCTCACTCGCGAACCGATCCATGTATGCGCGCGTGCTCTCCGACTCTCCCTGCACGACGGTACTGAGAGCAACCTTGATTTTCGACCTCCTTCGACGGTGCGCGAAGGCCGCCCGGAATACCGCTACCATGCCCTCGTAGGTGTGCACGGACCCTGTCGGCAGCGTCCTGTACCAGGCTATCGCGTCGCCCGTCAGGGCCCTGCGGAACATTCGACACCAGATGTCCTTCCTGCTCGTCCTGTCCTCCATGTTGGTCTTGAACGAGTGCAGGTGATCCTCCGGGTCTGTGTCGCCCTTGTAGTATGGGATCTTCGGGACCCTCCAGCCCAGCGGGTACACTTCATCTAGCAAGTGTTGCGCTAGGTCCTCTCCACCGTCTCTCCCTAACGCCGGTACCGCAATGGCTTGCAGGGCCTCCGCGGGTGAGGCGTCGCTCCCGGGTCCCCCGCCCGGG
Source organism: Zostera marina (assembly GCA_001185155.1). Classification (NCBI taxonomy): domain Eukaryota; kingdom Viridiplantae; phylum Streptophyta; class Magnoliopsida; order Alismatales; family Zosteraceae; genus Zostera; species Zostera marina. The sequence continues at coordinate 112,026 of LFYR01001368.1, forward strand.
GGGGTATCGCTCCCGGGTCCTCCAACCGGGGGGGCCGGTCCGTACATTGGGTCTCCGCCTCCACCCCCGTCCGACTCCAAGGTGTGGGGGGTCACCGTGAGCTGATGTACCTGCTCCTGCAGCTGGCGCTGGCTCTCCTGTAGGGTGGATATCAGTTCCAGAAGTTGCATCCTTTCTCGCTTGCTCTCCCTTTCCGCGCGCTCCCTCTCCTCCACGCGCTCCCTTCGCCGGAGCCTCTCGTGCTCCCTTTCCCTTTTCTCCCGGGACCGCGCTCGATCTCCTATCCCTTGGTGGGGACGCCGTCCTGCTGCGCCGGCTTCTTCTGGGCGACTCCCACCCGTACCTTATCTCCTCGAACTCCATGCGCAACCTCTCCTCCTGAGCGTCCCACTCCTCGTTGGCCCTTACCTCCTCCGAGTACCGGTCGCGGGAGTGGTGCCGCGCCGGCAGGTACTCCACTGCTGCCCGCTCGGGTCGCTTCGAGCACTCCCCTACTTGATATTCACTTCTCGTCATCCTCCTCTTCTCCGGCTGTCGCGTGTTCGATTCATGTCAAGTTCACCACTGTTGGTGTGTGGGCTCGCCGGAGTAAGCTCACAACCACAACTTAGTGCAAGTTCACTCTCTAGATTTATCAACCCCCTCCCCTGTTGGATCAGGGGAGGTATTTATAGCCTCCTATCGCCGACCTCGGGCCTCATGGGCTCATGCGTTGGGCCCATCCACTCACCTGGGCCGCCGACAGGCCTTGTTCGGTCCATGGGCCACGGTCCGCAGTCCATGGTACCAACACTTTCTTATATAAACCATGGCATTTTCGTAAACCATATTGAACAAACGTCGTGAGACCATCTATGAATTCTTTTCTACAGGGGCTCAAAGTTAACCAAGTCTTATCAGGTACCCGGATTTCTGCATTCAACTGAAATACATACAATTATAATTGATTAATAAACAATTATTTAAAAACTAACTAACAATCAAATTTATAGAAAATCTGATTGTTACTTTATTTAATTAATAATTAATTAAATAAATGATTTTAATTTTTAGATAATTGTTTTCAACATTGGATTTTAAATCAAGTTCTTAAAATAAAAACTAATTAATGGAATTTTCAATATTTTCTCAATTAATTAATAATTAATTATTCAACAAATACTTAAAAATTAACTAACAATCACATTTATAGAAAATCTGATTGTTACTTTTTTTTAATTATTAATTAATTAAATAATTATTTAAATTTAATTAAATAATTATTTATTTAATTATTAATTAAATAAATAAATAAATGATTTTAATTTTTAGATAATCGTTTTCAACATTGGATTTTAAATCAAGTTCTTAATATAAAACTGATTAATGGAATTTCCAATATTTTCTAAATTAATTAATAATTAATTAAATAAATAAATTATTAATTATTCAACAATTATTTAAAAACTAACTAACAATCAAACTTATAGAAAATTTAATTGTTACTTTTTTTAATTAATACATAATTAAATAATTATTTAAATTTAAATAAATAATTATTTAATTAATTATTAATTAAATGATTTTAATTTTAATATAATTATTTTCAACATTGGATTTTAAATCAAGTTCTTATTATAAAAACTGATTAATGGAATTTCCAATATTTTCTCAATTAATTAATAATTAATTATTCAACAATTACTTAAAAATTAACTAACAATCACACTTATAGAAAATCTGATTGTTACTTTTTTTAATTATTAATTAATTAAATAATTATTTAAATTTAATTAAATAATTATTTATTTAATTATTAATTAAATATATAAATAAATAAATGATTTTAATTTTTAGATAATTATTTTCTATATTGGATTTTAAATCAAGTTCTTAATATAAAACTGATTAATGGAATTTCCAATATTTTCTTAATTAATTAATAATTAATTAAATAAATAAATAAATAAATAAATTATTAATTATTCAACAATTATTTAAAAACTAACTAACAATCAAACTTATAAAAAATTTAATTGTTACTTTTTTTAATTAATACATAATTAAATAATTATTTAAATTTAAATAAATAATTATTTAATTAATTATTAATTAAATAAATGATTTTAATTTTTAAATAATTATTTTCAACATTGGATTTTAAATCAAGTTCTTATTATAAAAACTGATTAATGGAATTTCCAATATTTTCTTAATTAATAATTAATAATTAATTATTCAACAATTACTTAAAAATTAACTAACAATCACACTTTTAGAAAATCTGATTGTTACTTTTTTTAATTATTAATTAATTAAATAATTATTTAAATTTAATTAAGTAATTATTTAATTAATTATTAATTAAATAAATGATTTTAATTTATAGATAATTGTTTTCAACATTGGATTTTAAATCAAGTTTTTAATATAAAAACTGATTAATGGAATTTCCAATATTTTATTAATTAATTATTAATTAATAATTAATTATTCAACAATTATTTAAAAATTAACTAACAATCACACTTATAGAAAATCTGATTGTTAATTCTTTTAATTATTAATTAATTATTTAATTAATTAAATAAATGATTTTAATTTTTAAATAATTGTTTTAAACATTGTATTTCATGTCAAGTTCTTAATTTAAAAACTGAATTTTTGAATTTTCAATATTATTTAATTAATTATAAAATAATTTTTAAACAATTAATTAAAAAATGTGATTTTCATATTTAGATAATTTAATTAATAAATAATTACTAAACATTTGTTAAAAACTAATTAAAAATCACATTTATAGAAAATAATTACTAAACATTTATTTAAATAATTATTTCATTTATTTAAATTTCATTTCAACTCATGAATTCTTTTTAAATCATGCATTTCAATTAATTTAATGACATTTCATTTCAAAAAATTTGCATTCATTTTCAATTCACACAATTTAAAAACATGTATTTCATTTTCCTATTACTTAGCATGAAAATTAGATTAACTAATTGCTAACTAACATGCAAATTAGATTAACTAATTAGATTAAATAATTTTAAATGAATAAAAATTATTACATTGATCCGCCAAACCGCAAATGAATAATCTCAAATTCCTATAATCCGCAAATACCTAAAACAAAATACACACACATAACATATCACAAACTATATCGATCAACACATACACAATATCAAAAGACATTAAATTTGTAAATCACAAACCTTCAAAACTAACACTGGCCGAGAGATGTCCGACGTAGAAAACAGTTCGGCGGGGATCGGATATCGGAGAAAAAAGTCCGGCTTCAACCTAAAATAAATTTAACATATAAATTAAATTTCACTAAATTAACACTACATAAACACCAATAAATACTACAAACAGTACATATATCATATTAAAATGAATTAAAATCACAACTAAATAAACACTACAAACAGTACATAAACCCCCCAAAATAAATTAAAATCACAAATGAAGTCATATAGTTAAAATCACAACTAAATTAAAATCATAATACTAAATCAAAACAGTACATATATCACAAATAAAGTCAATTAAAACACTAAATAAATTAAAATAGTCAATTACAACACTATTATAAACTAAATATATCATAACACTAAATAAAGTAAATAATTAAAAACCACCAAATTATTAACCAAACCAAACTAAATTCAAATCAGTAAATAATCATAAAATACCTAATTCATATAATCACATAACTATAATTAACTAAAATAAACAAAACTAAATCAAACCACCAATATCAAAACCCCTAAATAAAACCCCCAATAACAAAACCCCTAAAAACAGTAAATCACAATTACTAACTACAAAACAGTAAATCTAATCCCAATATTAATTAATCTAATTAATAATTAAAACAGTAAATCATATTATATAATTAATAACAAAAAACTTAACTAAAATCAAACCCCCAAAATAAAACCCCCAAAATCAAAACCCCAAAATCAAAAAAATAAATCAACCTAACATCTAACCCTAAAATTAAACCACCAAATACATATATAAACCCCCAAATCATAAATACATAAACCCTCAATGTCATAAACTCACAAATACATGAACCCCAATGTCATACAACCATAACCCCCTAATTTAATCAAATAACATACATCAAATGAAGAACAAAATAGAAAATGTAGAAGAATAGGAAAAGATAATATAATTTATAACATGGAGAAGATGGAGAAGAAGAGGAAGTTGAAGAAGAAGGGGAGAAAATTACCTTGGGAAGGAATGGCCGTAGATGCTCGATCAAATCGGCCGGAGATGCTATAAACGCCCTTGGGGAGAAGTTTGGAGAACTTGGGAGAAGTTTGGAGAAGATTTGAGAAGTTGGGAGACGTTTGGAGAAGTGGGGAGACATTGGGAGAGTTTGGGAGAAATAAGAAAAGTCTGGAATTTTTTTTATATATATAAAAAATCCTGGCGGCCTGGCAGCTGGGAATTACTTAAGTTTCGTTTGACTATGTTTGACTGTACGGGGGACCACGGCGGCGCAAGTGGTAAAAATTAGGGTTTCCCAAAAATACTGGCGGCCAAGCCGCTACCAATTTTTCTCCCGGCCGTTGAGGGTTTTAGTATGCCGGCAACAAGGCCGTCGGATCACTTCTTCCCAACCGTTGGGGAAATTGGAGCCGTCGGCCTGGCCGCCAGCTCATTTCTCTCATTTACGAGGGAAAATTATGCCGACAGACAAGTATAACATTCTGTCGGCCTGGTCGCTGGTCGTATCTACCGGCGGCCAGGCCGCCGGGAGATGGGCGTCAGAACTGCGTTGATTTTTTGTAGTGATAATCTGGGGCAGAATCATTACCCTGATGCAAATTATTTAATTCATACCTGACCTGGTTGGTTTTGGGAGCATTTTGTTGCTTATACCTTTCCTCTAGGTCATTCCAGGCTAGATATGCAGCATCTGTATGCATCAAGGTTGAGGCTATTTGGGTAGATACCCTACTCACGATCCAGGAGAGAACCAACCCATTAACTACTTGCCATGCTTCATATTCCCTTGCTGATTTGCTTACTGGCTTCTTTATCGTACCATCTATAAAAGAAATTTTTCTTCTTGACAACAAGGAGAGCTTCATGGCATTAGACCAGGTATTGTAGTTGCTTTCACTATTTAATTTTTTAGAAACCATCAAGGCTCCCGGATGATCTCTAGAATTCAAGTAGTATACTGATTCTCTATCATTAAGAGCAAAGGTATGTCTTCTGTCTAATTTTCTTGTTGACCTATCGTGCCTCTTCTTGGGCGGACTCGGTGAACTAGGACTTGATTGTGATTTGAAATGTGACGTCCTGCGACGTGTAGGAGATTCCAAGACTGACCTTTTTCTTGAATAAACTATTTGATCAAAATCGTTTGTGGGAGAAGATGGTATATCGGACTTTCATTTCTCATGGGTCGTCTTATCTGCGGAAACTTCACCGGACTTGTTTGTGAAAGCATCGCCGGATCTTCTAGCTGATACCATGTTAAATCCCTTATCCTCTTGTATCGGGAGACAATGTGGGTGATCAGTTGACGTTATCTTGTCAATGCTGATCACCGGAGTTGCAGAACAGAGAAAGGGGAAGAAGGATTTAGGGTTGTTCGTACTAACTACTTTGCTAGTTAGTTATCTTTGTAGCTAAGTACTTAGAAGACTGATTAGTACAAAGCTAAAACTTTTTATATTTATATTAACACACGTTACAGATACGTATATAGTCAAATACAAAATCAATTTACCCAAAACTAACTATAACTAACTAAACTGATCTTGAGCATTTCCCATGTACTGTACTTGTGTTTTTTTATGGGCCTTTAATTGAATTGGCCCATGTTATTTTATTAAAACATTTGTGATGAACACCCTGAGTTTATTTACTCTTGGTGTTCTGTCCAAAAGTCTATTGAAATTATGATCAGGTCTAAATTACATTTAAAACTAATGTAATTAGTTCCTTTAATTAACATCACGAAATTACCATTGTTTGAAGAAATGGTATATTCAAATCTTTCTATAATCCTTTCTTCTAGTTGATAAACGTAATTGCCATTTTTTTTGTAGGTTTGCAAAGTGTGCCTTAAAAAATTTCCACTAGTTCGGTAGAGGAATTAGAAGAGCGAATATCATTGTTGAAAATTCAACTTGATGATGCCATCGCAGAAAGTAGCAGGATGTAGTGCCTCTGTTTGATAATTTTACGGCAGTATTTTTTTTGTAAACCAGAGTAACTTTATTTTATCAGAGTCTGCATTCCACAACAATCTGATTTTTTTTACTATATTCTGATTTCATTCAAAATTGAACATATAATTGTTTGCATCATAATTCGTAGACAGCTAAGATAAGAAACTGCAAGTCTGCAACTTTGGAAGTAGTGGGGAATAAGCTATCTTCCAATTCCAAAGTAAATTCAAGAAGAACACTATTGCCTAAATATTTACAAAAGATATGGATTAAAAAAGGGCCATTGTTTAAAAGGTTAGATCATATATCAGAACCAAGCATGCCATGTTGGGTCCATCATGCATAGATTCCTAGGTGACAATGCTGCTTCAACCAAATCAGTGACACCCACCTGTACCGATTGGGGTGGTTCTGCTATGTTTTCATCCTGCAAATTTAAAACAAACAACACTTCTCATCAAAACTCAAGAAAGTGATACATAAGAAAATTTTCCATGTTATATATGGACACATTCAACTAATCCATTTCTTGCATGATACTGGTCGTTCTTATTTTAAGACTTTAAGTACAACCAATAAGGCAGATAAACGAACACACTAAGTAAATACTAAATACAATTCCTAATTGATAAATTGATTGTATATGCACAGTTGACTACTTTACGTAGTTGTTTGAGTGATTGCCTCTTCACTAGTAACTACAGGACAAAAGTAGACAACTTTTTTAATGATTATGAAGATCCTAATAACTACTTTATGAAGATTTTTATGAACATACTTATAAAAATACTATAACTATTAACTACTTTCATAAGATCTTTCTGTTGAATTAAGGGAAAGATTTTTGGCAATGAGCTTTAAATTGTAGTTTTTGATACGCCAGAGAATTATTCATTTGACCTTTTGTAGGGATTGATAGAATAGAGGAGTTTCATCAGGTTTAGACGAGGAAGAAGAATACTAATTCATTAGTTTTGAAAACAGAGGAGGCGATCCAGGAGTTGTGTTCTAGCTTACTTTAACATTTTCTGTTGGGACAATAGGTGGGAAACAAGCATATCAGAATATGTTACGAGGATTGAGGAAACTAATCATCTAGATACATGGAAACATGTCATGGATAGGAATCATGGATTAAGTTCATTGCAGAGAAAGGAGAAATATATCATTTAGATACAAACTGCCAGTGGAAGAGGTAGTGTCAGAGACCAACAGCACTAAGGGAGAAGATAGTAACATTTAAGAAACAGTATCGCAAGAGCACAATTTTATATATTCAATATTTCAATGGATTTATTACATAGCTAGATATCAACTGCCAAAGGTCTTGAGCTCTGATCGACGATGCCAATAGATGATGTTTAGCAAGATCAATACAATGCTCTGCACTAAGAGACAACAAGGATAATTGCTCTGTGAGTTTTCCAACCAATAATTTTGGTGAGAGATGCTCATGTCCTTGGTAATTTCTTTTAGGACTATTTCTAGAGGTCTGGGGGTGTGTTGTTTCTATCTGACCAGATGTGCCAGCATAGAGGAAGAGTGATGTGTTAACTTTTGACATGCCTCGGTAAGGTTTCCTAATCTGATATCAGGACGGCTTGTAGTGGGAGTGGCTATATTATTTATTTTCCAGAAAATGTTGCTTAAGATTTCCACTAGGGGGAAGAGGATGGCTCTAGTGTACTGTAGTTGAAAAACAGATGGGCTCTAGTGTACTGTAGTTGAAAAACAGATGGGCTCTAGTTTCATCCTCTGTATTACAGAGGAGGCATGTGGGTAGGATGGGCAAACCTTATCCATTTAACCTGACAAATATGTTTAGATGCCCCTACTTTATCCTCCATAAGTTTATAGAGAAGTTTGTGGGCTTGTTGTGTGCTCATATCCTCTGCTAAGTTACCTCTTTTGTCCTTAATTTCCTCACAAATAGATGCAAGATTCTTCTTTAGGCTTCAATTTTTCCATAGGACAGCATAGTTTGGCCCACACATCACTTGCCTTTGCCCTGGCCCCCATCACATATTTCCAGAAGTGTGTGTGGAGTTCCTGATCTAGATGTTGTTGAGAGATCCTGATTCATGTATTTAGCCATTCTTTTGATGTTTATTGCTGGAATTTTGATTTCTATGTTCCAGACTCCGAATCCTCTCTCTGTTCTGGGGAGTATCATCTGCATCCATAGTTCCATGGAAGTTCCCACCTACCATCCAATGAAATTATAGGCTAGTTTCCTTACTTCTTCGGTTATTCATTCTGGAAGTGCAGTGCCTTGGGCCCAGTATGTGTATTTCCCTGCAAGGATCCAATTACCAGGTATATCGTCCTCCCACAGGAAAGGCAATTCCATTCCATTTAGCTAGAATAGCCTCTCTAGGTTAGATTAATTTCTAACACTGGTTGTAGGATTTTTTCTTTCCTGTTATCATAGTTCCGGATGCGCGTGCATATGCACGGACAGGGAGATGCGCCTGGCGCATCTCCATTAGCCGGATCCAGTCCTGAATTAAAAAAAAATAGGCCAAAAAAAATATTTTAAGGCCAAAAATTTATACAATGATCCATGAAAAGAGCTATATTATTTTTAATATAAGCACCTCCCACTATTAAGACTTCATATTTGTTTTAGACAAAATGAATCTTTATTTATATACCAACCTTCTTTGTATTTTTTGAATTCTATCGATGTGGGACCAAAAAAGTGTAGTTAAATAAATTATAAAGTATTCTTTGTACTTTTTGAATTCTATTAATGTGGGATTAAATAAAGTGTACATGTGTTAAATAAATTATTGTTATAGAGTATTCTTTGTACTTTTTGAATTCTATCAATGTGGAACTAAATAAAGTGTACATGTGTTAAATAAATTATAGTGTTATATGTACTTTTTATATCCTATCAATATAGGACTAAATCAAGTGTACATGTGTTAAATAAATTATAGTGTTACAATGAATTATAAGGTGTTATAATAATTAATAAATAATTAAATATATGTATTATAATAATTTTTCTATCCAATATATTTTTAACTAAAAAATTTAATTGATTATTTTATTGGTATGCCTATATTTTAGGATTGATATATATAAAATATATGAATTTTCCTTATTTTTAAATATTTACGAAAATGTCACTGGCGCAAAGGCACGCTCGCAAAAGCTCAAGTGCTCCTGGTGGTGGCGCATCCGGAACCATGCATGTTATTGGGAGCCCTAGGTATGTGAAGGAGTGGTTTGGTGGCAATGTTTAGTATGGTATGTAATGATTGGTCTTCAGCACAGATTTTCGAGAGTGTTATGGAGCTTTTTGCTGAATTTATCTCCAGTCCAGAGTAGGAGGAGAATTTCTCCAAAACTTCGAGGAGAATTTCTCCAGAACTTCCTTTATTGCATCTAGGGATTTTGGGTTTTCCATGGAGAATATCTAAGGTGGAGGGAGAAACCATGTGCTTTTAGTGTGGATATTATGGCCTCCCACTTGATTGTGTCAAAAGCTTTCCTAATGTATATACTTTGGCAGCATCTCTTTGGAGTTCTCCTTCTCTCAAATCCATACAACATTTCATTTGCTAATAGGGTATTGTCTAGAGTTGCCAATATATTAACTGCGGTAGAACCTTATTTATCATGATTGTGAGTATCTTTATCATCAGTTTATATATGAGGTTTACGCATGATATGGTTCTGAAATCTCCCATTTCAGAGGCAGTATTGAACTTCAAGATGAGTGTCAGGAAAGTGTGATTTGTAGATTTTAGTAGTGTCCTGCATCTGAGAAATTGGGTCACACAGTCCATGACATTCTCTTTTAACCCTACCCAAAATTTCCTGAAGAATTATGAGGTGAAAGTGTGAAACTATACGGTCCTGGTGATTTGTTAGTGCTGAAAGAGAACAACACCTCCATGACCTCCTCTTTCAGGGGGGTTGTACTAACCACCCATTCATTTCCCTAGACACAATTCATGGAAAGATGGGTTTTTTTTCTTTTCTTTGCTTGGTGAATGCTAAAGAACCTAGTGTTCGTATCCCCTTCCTTTAACCAGGACACCTTGCTTCTTTAATTAAAGTCAGCCTCCTCCCAGGAGTAGAGTTTTGAGCGTTTTCCTTATTTCAACATTTCTTGTTTGCAGTTGATAGGAGTTTGGACTATTTTCTAAGGCTAAGGCAGAAGTATCTAGCTTCTTCCTTGCTTCAGCTTTCCTGAGTGGCCCTTTGTTGCAGGTTGTAGCCCACTGTTTGATTCTGGTTTTTGTCTCTTTTAAACTGTAATTGAGCCTGAAGAGACCAGTTCCTCTGGTTGTTTTCCCTAATCCTTCTCTCACTATCTCGCTGAAGGACTCTTCCTCAAGCCAGGAGTTGTATAATCTGAAAGATTTTGTTCCTTTCTCAGCCTGGGAGAGAATTATGATCACTAGTGCCAATGTGGATTTCCACTCTAGCTTCTGGCCAAGTGTTTATCCAATCAATCTTTGATTTGATGAAATTTGGTCCTGGGGAGTTGTTAGTCGATGTGAAGTTCTCCCCAATAAATGGCATCTCTAGCAAGACAAACAGGCCAGTACAGCAAGAAAAGGTGGCAACGGTAGTAGCATCTAGACCCCCACGGAACAGAGAACTAGTGCAAATACAGCCAAATAATGAATTCCAGCCAACAACACTAACACCAACACCCTAAGGATATTGGGATTTAAGTAGGCAGATGCCATTGAGGAAGAAGACAATGCAAATGACATTCTAGAGGAGGAAGAGGACAAAACATTTGTGGACAATTGGAAGGATGTACTAAGACCAAATAATAACATGCTTTGATTAATCTGTGGAGATTTCAATGAAATCAGATCCCTGAGAAGAGAATGAGTAGGGGGCATATACAACCATGAGAGACCCACAGAATTTTTTTTAGCAATGACCCACAGAATTTATAAATGCCACTGATATGACATAAATTCTAGAAATGCCCTCCATTGGAGGAGACTTCACCTGGACTAACAACTAAATATGGGAATATTTCATCCAGTCCAAAATAGATAGTGCTTTTACCAACCAAACTTGGGTATAGGATAACTTGGAAACTAAGCGCACCTATGAATACCCTAGGAGTCATTACTGAGAAACTAAGGAATAAGAGGCATAAGGACTAATTGGCTAAATCCATGTGGTCAAGCATGCCCTACAAAATTCTCCATTATCTTATAGAGGATTAAATGGAACTACCTCACCACCTTTCAAAGGCTGAGGGAGTGGAGGATACAATCCCAAACAACTTGCCTCCTATGCAATACACAAGATGAAACTAGAGCCAACCTATTCTTCAACTGCCAATATTCTAGGAAGGTACTACTAGTCTTAGCTGAAATCGTGAATAATGTTTTCTGAAATTAGCTAATATGCCTACACGCTACACCTAACTTAACAGGACCTGATATCAAAATAGAGAACCTAATTGAAGCTTTCCAAAGGTTTATACATAAATCCCCCCCCTTGGGGCTTTCTAGTTTCTATGAAACTCCATAGGGTGCATTGCTTAGCAATTATGGACTGAAAGAAACAGAAGGCTCAAGCAACAAACACAAAGGCCTCCAGAAATTCTTATTGGGGAAATCTCCAAGGACATTAGCTTATCGGTCCTTCAAATCAGAGGATTTCCAAAAGGGCTTCTGCTTCCAATTGGAGATAATGGGAGATCAACCACCTTAAGAATTACAACTAGTTACTTTATCATTAGATGTCAATGCTCCAAAGGAAAGAGACTATGAGTCTGACTCATACCCATCTATTTTTCTTTTATCTTTAATGTACTATGGGCATTACTCCTCATTATTTATTAATGAGAAAATTTAATTCTATCAAAATAATACGTAAATTTAAGTGTCCTTGGGTTTGGTTTGGTTTGGTTTGGTTTGGTTTGGTTTGGTTTGGTTGAAGGCTCAGAAGAATGTGGAGAGAATTGTGACTTGTGAGAGGTGTCCTGTACAGTGAAGGTGAAGTGATGGGAATGGGATTCAAGGAAGGTGGTGGAAACCGACTGTCAGGTATCGGAAAATCAGTTTACATGCATTAATGGCAGACTGTTAGGTGTCAATTTTTTATTGACATCAGAATTTACCAGTGAGCCAGGAAAATATGTATAAAAATTAAAATCTAAGTAGATATGGTAGATTGGTATTGCTTGGAGTTAACTGTGGTCACTATGGGATTTGGCAGACAATAGTAAACTAGATTAGAGTGTCTCCTCTCAATCAATGAATCTTCTACTTAAATCTAGAGGACCATGTGATGCAAGGATACCTCCTCTAACTCTAAGTGCACTCTGTTTGGAGTCACTCTCAGTCTCTCACCATTTACCAATTCGGTTAGACTTGTCCCATAAATTCCACATCAAGAGGGGACGACTAAAGCCACCTAAAATTATGTGTCCGACATCAAAAGATGATTCCCTTCCATTCCTATTTATTATGTTTTTGTTAATGCCCTAATTGAACATCTAAGTAGAAGTTTGGAAGATAAATTGGAATAAGGTTGTCCTCAGCTCAGCTATTTAAACTATAAAGTGAATAGAATAATGTTTGCCAATGGCGCAGTCTTCTTTTCAAAGAAGCTGTAATACAATAACATTGAGGGTACATAAGTGACACAACTAAACTCAGTCAAATCTAATATGTTCCTGTTAGGATGTTGCTGCAATTTAAGGCTTCAAAATAAATTTGTTATCAGCAAAGAGTTTTCCCCAGCAGAAAATAAGGCAGATTGTGAGGTGTGGGATCACAAGATTGAGAAACTAATGTAGGATACTGTTCTGATTTCTGAATAAGATTCCTTGCAAAATCATCTCCTTGATTGACAGCATAAATTTCTTAAGGTTAGTGGCAGTTGTTTGATTTCTTATTATTAATGAAAAAGATTATAAAAAAATGGTTACTATATATACTAGATCCTAATAGGTTATTAAGTTTATACAAAATTACATAGTTGACAGTCCCACCGAAATTGGAGTTTAGCAATAAATGAAAAGTAGAAGTCAGAGAATTACTTACTTCGTCTAAACATTGAGGAGCTATTCCTTTGACCCGACTAAGTACCTGCTCCACATTAGTGATAACTTTTTTCTCAAAGTCTACAGGAATAGTGCCACCACTGTTCATTGGTGCTGTGGGCAATCCAAAGGGCTTTCTCCATGACCATGACAAAAGCTCGTCACGGAAGAACATAGCCAGTTGATACCATATGTGTTGGCTTTGCTGAAAGTATTTTAGACAACTGGTCATATTCATGAGTACGTGATAGAAAATTATTACAGTAATAAACATAAAGTATATTTTTCCATACTAATTGAATTGCTTTTAGAATTTAGAGAATATCTGGTTGTTGCACAATATGCTTGCTAGAATTGCAAGCATGATAGGCAAATCACTAAGAATGGATCAGAAATTGGCCACAATCCCAATGGCCAATTTCTGATCTATTCTTAGCGATTTGCCTATTTATTCGATAAAGATAAATTTCATTGAATAAAAAAGCTTAGTCCAGTTTACAAGAGATTATAGAATGATAACCGAGTATGACTTATGGTCCACTTTCTATAAATTTGATCTGGATCCACCTGATTCCCCTATAACTTAATTAAATTAATATTTTTACTCCTCAGAAAATAGATTGCTCAAGAAACTGGTGGCCGCCAGTGAGACTTATCCCTATTCCCATCTATCTTCCTCAAGTCAACACTGTTTCCTGCTGCAATCTCCATGATTTTATATGCGCGAGTACACTACCTGGAGATACTTTTCAAGACGCCTCCAGACCTAACTCGGATCCGATTGACTTAAGTCATTTTTCTTAAAAGATTTTAGGGCTCTTTGCGGTTTCCAGAATAGAACACCCACAAACCTCTCCAAATTTCTCCCCAATGATTGTAAAGATGAATCTGAAGATGAACCTGAGCCTGAACGAGTGATCTATAAGTGTAAAAAGGCAAAGAAGAGGACATAATGTGATTTTGTAATAGACCATTTTGTAGTATTTATTATTTAAGAATATGAAGGATGTTTAAACATTAAAAATTTAAGTATTTTGCATTAGTACTATATTATTATTTTATTTAAAGTATATGAATTATAAAAATATAAAAAAAATTATGTTATTTTTATTTAATTACCAAAATACCCCTTGGGTCTGAAGCATGCCTAAGCAGAATTGCGCGAGGTGTTGGCACATAGGAACTTATTTTCCCTTTTGCATTCTCACCGATACTTCTGTAAGTTTCAACAACAAGTTGTAGGCAAGCTCTTCCTATTACAAAGGCTTACTATGTTTAATGGTGTTAATGAACTGCTATTTAAGACAGAAACTCGATATTTCATGAGAATACTGTATGAAAACAAATGATTGAACCAGTTATAACTTCTAAACACGTTTTAGGAGCTTAGTCTTTTATTTTGAGGATATCGTTAAGATATTATTTCCTAAATTTCTATATTTTACTCATTCTATGCACCGGAGTGGAAATCGACAATATGAGTCTCTAAGTTACAGGGAATGTACCATGGTTCCGGATGCGCCGCCACCTGGAGCATCTGAGCATATGCGTGCATATGCGTGCATATGCGCTCAGATGCGCCAGTGGCATTTTCGTAAATATTTATAAAATTATAGGAAATTAATATTTTTTTATATATGTATATCAATTATCAAAATACTTTAAGTCTTTAAATAGTTTGAAACACATAGAATAGTTCCCTTTAACTCTTGAATTTCAAATACATAATAGGATCAAATACATCTACAGTTCATCCGTTGACCTCCTCAGTCGTTTATAGAACAGATGAACAGTAAATGTAAATACTGTTTTAAGTTATTAAATGTAATTGGGAAAATTGCAGTTTTTCCCAATTACTGTTTTATAACTTAAAATACACTATAATTATTTTAAAAAGCCGGATCCAGGTAGGATCCGACCCGGATCCGGCTAAGGGAGATGCGCCGGGCGCATCTCCCTTCCGGGTCGCATCATCGCATATGCGCGCATCACCGGATCCTTGGAATGTACACATTCTCGAACCAAGTCAAACTTGCGGCTATCCTTGTTATTATAGCTGGAAAATGCTGTGTATCTTCCCAGCAAGGGTAAGGATGCACATGACATATATATCTTATTTGATTTTAGGATAAATGAAAGAAAGAAATCCATTTGCAAAAAAAAACTTTGTTATTAAGTACAAATAGGTTACCAGCTAACGTAGTATAAAAAATAAAAAATTATTCAAGGAACTCACTTTAGATGAAACCACAGATTGTGCTGCAGCACATATAGCTGATACAATGAGACCTTCTACACCAAAATGAGAGAAAAAAGCTTGCATGTTTCGAGTTAATCTAAAAGGGACTGGTTCATTAAATTCAACCATTCCAGATTGATCATAAGCTGCAGAACAATTTACAAAGAATAATCATTAAGCAAAAAATTAGCATACAAAAGAAAAAGGAAAAATATATAAAAAAACCTGGATGGAAATCAGTTTGGAATATTTTCCCAGTGTTTTTGGCAAATAAAATCTTATTTGGTGACCTTCCCCCAATTTGTAGCACGTACGACATAAAACATGAGAGGGCAAGTTGGATAGCAAATTGCTTTTTGAATGCCCAAAGATGATTTCCACTAGGAAGTGTTTTGTACATATATTGTGAGAAAATGCTGTCAGTAACAAGATTCTTTGTTATATCCATGTAGGCTTGCAAACGAAGCTCTACAACAGCATCTGGTGATATATGTCCAGCAATGGCTTGGTTTAGTTGTTCTTTAAAATGAGTAATTGGTAAATCCCCTTCTCTATTGTTTCTAGCACAGTTTATTTCATATACTTCAAGTAAAGTGCTATACATCAAGTCATCTTCCACCATTCTAACCTGTATAAACATACAATCGGTTTAAAAAAGAATAAAAAGGAATCTATCTTTCTAAAAGGAAAAAAATGAACATGTATTTGGGATAAAAAGAGCTATTATTACCTGAGACCAAACAGGTATAATTACTGGAGTATTGATACATAAATGTCGTCGTCTTGACTCTTTGTGCTTATCAAACATCCTGTTTAATACTCGAAAAAGCTGAAGCATACGTTCATCGCTTCTTGCATTAGGTGTTAAAGAAGTTTGAACAATGAAATGGCGTTGGGAGCCATCAGAACCTATTAGAGTTAAACGTCGGAAACTGCTACCATGCCGACGGACAATCGGAATATCAGCACTAATCCTATCTAATTTTATGGTATGATCAGGGGCGACTTCCTGAAAGTATAGGAAGTATATATTGAGAAAAAAGAAATTAAGGAAATAAAAATTCACAATGAGTACATATGAGTGGAGGATTTTGTTATTATATTTTAAATTTAATTAAAATTTAGAAAGATGTCTTAAATTTTATTTGACATTTTGAAAATAAAAATAGTTTGTTTGAATATAAGGGTTTTTGTAATACAATATAGAAGCTTTGAATAAACTTCAAATAGTGCTTCCATATCAGCTGAACTCGTCAACCATTTTCTTCCATATATGCTAAGAATAACAGGAAGTGTAGAGTGTACACCACATTCTGGCCATAATAAGCGACTTTCCGACCAAGCCTAATAGGAATTATTCTGACCCATTGGGCTTGGCATTTATGGGCTAGAGTGATGTAAATTGTGCTCCTACTTTGGATGGAACATGGGAGTACATTTACACACAACTTAAATTGAAGGCTCATCTCAAATAGAGATAGGGCAGTGCCCAAGGTTACAAATGTAGGGAAATGTAAATATGAAAAGTAAAAACATTCACTCACTTATATAGCTAGCCATGGATTAGTGCCTCAAGAGGAAAAAAAACTCTACAACTTAAATTATTCCTTGCATATATGTAAGAAGATAGTCAACATAGTTTTTAAAGCTATAAAAGCGGAAAAGCGCTCCTGGAGGAGCGCTTTCTAAATCGCTTTTTTAAGCGGGTGGTCGGGTTGGGTCGGGTAAATGGGTTGGGTCAACCGACTACCCAAATGAAAGATCCTATTATCAAATCTTTTATTTCCCTTCCTACCCCTCCATTTCTATCTAACTATATAAACCAAATACCCTTTTAATAATATTAGTGATATAATAAAGACCTTTTATGTAATTAGTTTAATTACTTTTATAACTCCTTTAAGCTAGGATATAATTCTAGAACTTTCTAACTGGGTAAGACTTAACAGAAACGGTTATCGTTCTGTTAAGTCTCAATCCTCCTAAATTGTATATAAGTGAATTAATAACATTTTAGGAGGGATCGAACATTTGTTCTCTCCCATTTCCCAAACGCATTCTGATTATAACACGCATATGGTATCAGTCGCTGGATTTGAATTCAATTGCGGTTGCTGATCGGGGAGATTTGTTGCTGATCCATTTTTCCGGCTGTTGCTGATCAAATTCCGCTGCGCGATCATGGCAGAATCCGGTAAAGATGTGGTAAATGCTGCTTGGGATGAGTTGAAGACTCCAACGAAAGTGGTGATCATCAAATCTCCCAAGACTGTTGCATTGGATCGAGGCAATTATTTTGCCTGGAGGACGCAGTTCCTTGGAGCTTTGAGAGGTAATGGCCTCATTCCTTACCTTCTCAGAGAAGTGGAATTAAGCACACCGGTGGCTGTCCAGCAGGATCAATTAATTTTGGGCTGGATACTTTCTTCACTCACGGCGTCGGTGGTCACAGAGGTTTCAAGTTGTGAAACCTCATCAGGCTGTTGGAAGATTCTTCAAGAAGAATTCGCATCTTCCTCGCGCTCACAGATTCTTGCAATCAATCAAAAGTTGCAAAATCTCAAGAAGAGAGGTAAAAGTTTTACTGAATATATTGCTGAAATTAATATGCTTGTGGAAGGATTGTCAATTGCTGGAAAGAAAATAGATGATGCAGATCTGGTACTTCTAGTGGTGGCTGGATTAGGAGATGAATATGAATCGTTGATTCAAAACATTACGGCAAGGAGGGATGATATTACATATAGAGAGGTAAAAACAATGTTCATGGATGTAGAAATCAGAAAATCTAGATCCAATGTAGCAGATCCTCTGAACATTAATGTCGTTGAGACAGAAAAAGTTCAGAAGCAAGGGAAGGTGAAACTCAGTACTATTCCATGTCAGATTTGCTCTGGAAAATATGGTGCACTGAACTGCTACAATAGGCTGAACATCACAAAATATCCTCCAACACACAATAGAGTACTATCACCTAACGGGTCTACTGGCAAAATGTCCGTTAACACTGCATATAAAGCTTTTGGATCTATTTGGTACCCTGAAACAGGTACTGTTGATGAGCCTACTGTGAATTTGGTAGAAATGCAGGAGGAAACACATCTCTGGTATGCAGATTCAGGAGCTACGAATCATGTTACAAAAGCTCAGCAAAATATTCAGCAATCTGTGGAATGTGATAAGGCCATCAACACAACAGATGGAAGGCCTATGAAGATCACTCACTATGGTAATTCTAGCTTTTCAGTAAATAATAGAATGATTAAATTAGAACAGCTTCTTTATATTCCATCAGCATCCAAGAACTTAATCTCTGTCAAGAAGTTTTGTATTGATAACAGGGTTTCTATGGAATTTGATCCACAGAAGGTGACAGTGAAGGATCTGGTCACAAAAGAAGTACTAATATTTGGACCTGAAGGAGATGGGTTGTACGAGATCCCCATAAATATAAGGAGCACTGCAGGTGAATCATGTGGAGATGGGCAAAAAGGCAAATGCAAGGACCTGGCATCTGAGGCTAGGGCATTTACACTCGAGGGCAGTGGAAGACTTAAATAAAATTAAGAGGATTATTGTTACCGATTCTAAAAATATTCATGTACCATGTCAAAATTGTTGTGTAACGAAATCTAAGAAATTAAAACATTCTAAGAGATCCACTGTTTACAGTAATCCACTTGAGCTTGTGTTTGCGGATGTTTGGGGTCCTGCACCTAGGGATTTTTCAGAGGGCTATAGATACTACATAAATTTTGTAGATGCATCCACTAGTTTTAATTGGTTGTTTTTGATGGAAAGGAAGTCTGAGGTAGAGGACTGTTTTGTGCAATTTCAGAAATTAGTGGAAAGGCAGTTTGAACTTAAAATCAAGGCAGTTCAGAGTGATAATGCCAAGGAATTTCTCAAACTCTCCACTTATCTTAGAAAGAATGGTATAATTCACCGCCTTAGTTGTCCACACACTCATCCTCAAATGGGTAAGGTGGAAAGAAGGCATCGACACATAGTCGATACAGGGCTGGCCATGCTCAATCATGCAAGGATTGAAGATCATTTCTGGGATTATGCGTTTATGACTGCTGTTTACATCTATAACAGAAACCCTACAAGTGTCTTAGAAGGAATCTCTCCATATGAAGCACTCAATCATAGGACACCGGAATATTTTAAAATGAGAGTTTTTGATTCTATTTGTTACCCTAACATGAGGCCCTATAGGGAGGATAAATTGGGTGACAAATCTCATCAATGTGTGTTCATGGGATATCCTGCAAATTGTGATGGATATATATGCATGAACATGGAAGATGGAAGGACAACACTATCAAGAGATGTAGTGTTTCATGAGAATGATTTTCTTTACAAGATGGGTATGAGTTCAGAAAACACGGTGCAGTCAGATCATAGTATAGATGATGAAGAAGAACAAGAAACAGTGCAAACATCTGAAACAGAGGTTGCCGTGAGATCAGAAAAAGTTTCAGATATTTGTGTTCCTTCTATGCCTGCAATTCAGACTTATACTAGAAGGGAGAAGGTTCTTCAGCCAGCAGAATCTTCACGAGCTATGGTTCTTTCAGAACATCCCATTGATGCAGTTAATGAGCAATATGCAGTGACAGAAGGTTCATTAAATGATAAGAATATTTCATCATCTTCAGATGAAGAGTATCAGCCTAATATCTCGAAGAAAGGGGATATGGTGCATATTCTAGTAACAAGGGCAGCATCAAGGAGAGGAAATTCAAAATATGTTTTATCGATTACTCCTACTCAGAAAGTTGCACCAAAATCTGTGAAGTTGGCATTGACAGATCCTGAATGGAAGAAGACAATGCAACAAGAATATGATGCCCTCATAAAGAATGAAACATGGGAATTGATACCCAAATCTGCCGCAGACAATGTCATAAACAGCATTTGGCTGTTTAAGGTCAAAGAAAAATCTAATGGGACAGTTGAAAGGCTAAAGGCTAGATTGGTAGCCAATGGAACCAATCAAGTGGAGGGGCAAGATTATGGTGAAACATTCAGTCCCGTGGTGAAGCCCAAAACTATAAGAGTAGTCCTTACCATTGCAGTCTCTAGAGGATGGGAGATGCAACAGATTGATATTAGCAATGCTTTTCTTCATGGGCAGTTAGAAGAGAAGATTGTTATGAGGCAACCAGCTGGCTTCCTTGATGAATCAAAACCAAGGCATGTGTCTTTTGAAAAAGGCACTTTATAGCTTAAAACAAGCGTCCAGGATGTGGTTTAGACGGTTGAAACAGTCCTTGGATAGAATGGGATTCAAAGCATGCTTTTCTGATGAATCTTTATTTGTGAGAATTGATGATGAAGTTATTTACATTTTAGTCTATGTTGATGACATGGTCATTACTGGTTCAAGCTCAGAAAAGGTGAAGGAGTGTCTGGATATTCTAAAGTCTGAATTTGCAGTAAGGTTGTGTGGAGATCTTGAATATTTTCTAAGGATAAGGGTAAGAAAACATGTGGATGGTGTGTTCTTAGACCAACAACTATATTTGGTCAATCTGTTGAACAAACACAATTTTCAGAGCCTTAAACCTATTTCTACTCCAATGCAACATGATCAATCTTTCTTCTCTAATGCTGAAGTAATTGAAAATGCAACTGAATATAGGAAGATTGTTGGTTCCTTGCAGTATTTGACAATGTCAAGACCAGACATTGCATATTCAGTCAACAAGCTGGCTCAGTTCATGGAAAAACCTAAGGAGATTCACTGGCAGATGATGAAAAGAGTTCTCAGATATCTGACTGGAACTCAATTCATGGGAATTGTTCTTAGAAAATCCAGTAATTGCAACATTTCAGCCTACAGTGATGCTGATTGGGCTTCAGTGAGACAGACAGGAAGAGTCAGTCTGGTTACCTTGTGTATATGGGTGAATCTCTGGTGATATGGTGTTCTCAGAAGCAGACAACAGTGTCCAGATCAAGCACTGAGTCAGAGTTCAGAGCTATTACTGCAGCAGCTGCAGATTTAGATTGGATGGCTAATTTACTGTCTGAAATGGGTATAAAGGTTGATAAACCTTACAAAATGTGGTGTGACAATTTGGGAGCCACACAACTTGCTGCCAATCCTGTTTTTCATTCAAAAATCAAGCATACTGCTGTGGACTTCAACTTTGTGAGAGAAAGAGTTGAGAATAAAACTATAGAAGTTATTCACATTCCTAACACCAAGCAAAGAGCGGATGTATTGACAAAAGCATTAAGGCCAACATCATTCATGGAACTTAAAGTCAACCTCATCGATAGATATAGATGAGTTTGAGGGGGGCTATTAGTGATATAATAAGGGACTTTTATGTAATTAGTTTAATTACTTTTATAACTCCTTTAAGCTAGGATATAATTCTAGAACTTTCTAATTGGGTAAGACTTAACAGAAACGGTTATCGTTCTGTTAAGTCTCAATCCTCCTAAATTGTATATAAGTGAATTAATAACATTTTAGGAGGGATCGAACATTTGTTCTCCCCCATTTCCCAAACGCATTCTGATTATAACACGCATAAATAAAACCCTAATTTCTCACTTTCACTACATCACTTTTTTGCCCAAACCCTAGACCTCGCCGGAGACGCCGCCGGAGATCGCCTAACCTTGCCGGAACTTCCTTTTTTCAGCCATTTTCTCCCCCAATCTGCACGCCTACCAGTGGTATGAATTTCCTCAACTTTTCCATCACTAGTGGTCTGAAAAGGGGAAAAAAGATGGCCAGAATCCGGATGACCCTAGGCCTGTTTTGTCGGATTCCGGCCATCCTCGAATTTTTTGACTAGAATATTATGACTTGAATTTCAATATTATGTTCTGTTCTATGACTTCTATCATATATATACAGGTTATTAAAAAAATTTATATAAACAAGGGTATATATGCAATTTTCTAAAAAATTACATTTATTTACAATATTGCCACTGTCGCTTTTTTAGCTTTGAGCGCTTTAGCCTGGAAATTGGGAGCACTTTTTATTATTTGAAACTATGATAGTCAACAGTTTAGACAGATGGATTGGCTGGGAAAGCCCACCCTAATATTTCATTTGCTAGTTCTTGAGCTAAGATTCACAAAAAGGAAGCAATTGATATAGGAATATTAGGGGCCTTTAAATTTTGACTAATAGTGATTTGAAAGATGTGTTTTTTTCAATGGGATAATAATGGTTGAGAGAAACATGTTATTAAGTAGTTAGCATCATATACGAATATTTTTTAGAAATATTAATTTTAAAATTTATTTCTCATTTTAATATTATATATTACCCTTTGCAAAAAAAATACTAATAACAAATCTCAAATTTCGTATTGATAATGTAATCTATACTTTATAAATATCAAATATCCTATTAGAGAATTAAGTAGGTATTAATGTAATTAGTATATGCTAGTCTATAGTGTAATGTAATTAGACATAGTATATCATCTAGAATATTCTAATGAAAAGACTAAAACAGAAAGTTAGATATTCTGTTTTAAATCTAATCCTCCCTCCTAATTGTAATTGTATAAAAATACATTAATGACATTTTTAGGAGGGATCGATCATTTGATCTCCCCACCTTTTCCTAATTTGATTATCTTACAAAATTCATATGGTATCAATGATAGGATCGATGCTTAAATCGAACTGAGAAAACCGAGCAAAAAACAAGAACAAAACAGATTTACGTGGTTCGGCAATGTGCCTACGTCCACGGGGTGTCTCCTCTTCTTCTTTTTCTCTCACACAGAGTACAAGTAATTACAAGATACATATATGGGAGATTAGGGTTGTCGTTTTGTGTTTGCAACCTTAATACCCATTATAAGGCTTAAAGCCCATTTAACAGAATTAAGCCTATTTAATTTTAATGGCTCATAAAATGCCTATATTAATTCTAATTATTCTAATTATAATTAATGTCCTTAATGAAAAATGTCTCCACACTCTAACAATCAGAGCCTCTTGATTGATCTTGGGAAGGTTCTGTCAAATTGCATCGATCCGTCTGCTACAGAATTCATATATCCTTTAATTGATTGTTAAAAGAAGGTTAATTCCAATAAAAATTCTTCATTAATTTTTTTTTTGATAACGAAGGATACCACTCTACAGATGTAGAGTTATCAACCTCCGGATGATATACATAGCCACATAATATATCATCCGATAAATCTAAGTGGAAATGTACAAAGTAAGATTCGAACCCTGGACCTCAGAAAGTTTAATAGTTCCTGAGACTAGTGAGTCAATCTTACTTTGTAATTCTTCATTAATCATTATCACAATTAGCTAGATTTTTGTTCTTTTAACTGTTTTTTTAAAACAATTAAATTTCATTAAAAAAATAAGGGCAATGCCCAAGTTACATAGGGAAGAGAAATAAAAGCAGAAGCAAAAAGAAATGAGCAAGAAGTTCATTGACTCTAGCTATGTAGTCTAGTACTCTAGTTATACAGTAACTAGATACGCTGCCTCAAGAGATGTCTTCAAAAGGTGACAACAACTAATGTAGGCAATGATATGGGTGAAGAGAATAATTAGAAGAAAAAAAGGGGATGAAAGGGAGAAAACAAGGAACAATTTCCTGTTCACGAATTCCATGTTTGTATCTCACAAACAGAGTTCAGATCTTGCATAAAAGTTAATTCTAATCCAAGAATTAACCCTAAATTGCCCGATTCGAAAATAACAAGAAAAGGCAAGAAAAGATGGAATACCAAAGAGCAAATGGGAGTTACCTGGAATAAGGAAATTAACTCTCAAAAGTTGCTGCCTCTTTGTTGTCCACTCTTATTTATACTCTCATGGTGTGAAAGTGGAAATTCCACCATGAGAGTCCAAGCCCATTTTATTGGGCTTGGTCCATGGGTCGAATTAATTCGAACCCATGGAAGATGAGAGCTTGGTCTACAACAGGCGACCCCACTTGGGAATCAATTGTCCTCAATTGAGCATCTTCATCCTCTGGAGGGTAGAATTTCCTCAAATCAGCAACATTGAAGGTTGAAGACATGTTGAACTCTTGAGGAAGGTCTATGACATATGCATTATCGCTGATTTTCTTTGGAATCTTGCATGGTCCGAAGTTCCTATCTTTCAATTTAGAATATGATCCTGCTGGAAATCTGTCCTTTTTTAGATGAACCATAACTAATTCATCATCTTTAAAACTGATTGCTCTTCTAGACCTATCAGCTCTCTTTTTGTACAAGTCATTTGATCTTGTGATTGCTTCTGCCACCTGTTTGTGTATTGTTTTGCTTTATTCCAGAATATCTTCAACTTTTCTGTTTTCTGTAGGAATAGAAGAAATATCCATCACATTCTTGGGAAGGTGACCATATGCAACCATGAAAGGTGCCATCCCCGTAGATCTGTTTGGCATGCAGTTAAAAGCAAATTCAGCTTGTGCCAAACTTTGATCCCACTGTTTTGGTTGCTCTCCTGCCAAGGTTCTTAACAGATTACCTAGTGATCTGTTCACAACTTCAGTTTGATCATCTGACTGCGGATGACAGGTTGAACTGAATTTCAGATTTGTATCGAATCTTTTCCAAAGTATTCTCCAAAAATGGGAGAGAAATTTTGTATCTCTATCCGAGACAATGGATTTTGGGATCTCATGCAGTCTAATCACTTCATTAAAAAATAATTTCGTTATATGAGAAGCATCATTTGTTTTTTTTGCATGGGATGAAGTGGACCATCTTTGAAAATCTGTCCACGACTACAAATATAGAATCCAATCCTTTATTAGTCTTTGGGAGTCCTAAGACAAAATCCATTGACAGGTCAGCCCAAGGTTCTTTGGGTACAGGTAGTGGAGTGTATAACCCAATGTTTTGCTGACCTCCTTTAGCTTGTTGGCATCTTGTGCACTTCTGAACGAATCTCTCTACCTCTTTTTTTATACCAGGCCAGTAGTATCTACTTTCCACTTGTGCTAGAGTTTTGTCTCTTCCAAAGTGGCCAGCCAATCCACCTGAATGTAAATCCTTTACTAGTTGTAACCTCAAAGAAGTTTGAGGAATACATAGTCTGTTGTCCTTGAAGAGAAACCCTTCACTAATTCTAAATCCCTTGCTGTTGTCACTATGTAGACATCTGTCCCAGATTTCTGAGAAATCTTCATCTGTTGGGTACAATTCTTTTAAGGCCTCAAATGCTACCACTTCTACCCTTAATATTGTCAATAAGGAACTCTTTCTGCTCAGGGCATCAGCTACTTTATTACTGGTACCAGATCTGTGTTTTATGGTGAATTCGAATCTTTGTAAAAATGAGAACCACCTGCTATGCATTCTATTATTGTCAGAGGTTCCATTGATCTGTTTTAATGCTATGTGATCAGTCAATACTACAAATTCTCTCTGCACTAGATAAGGTTCCCACACTTTGCAAGCTCTAACCACTGCATACAACTCTTGTTCATAAGTTGTCCAATTTTTTCTACTAGCTGTGAGTTTCTCACTGTGAAATGCTACTAGGTGCCCATTCTGACTCAAAACAGCTCCCACTCCACAAATACTTGCATCACATTCCACTTCAAATATTTTGTTGAAATATGGCAGGGCTAAGGGCTAACACAGGTGTTGTTAATATATTTTTTTTTTAATTTCTGTAAGCTTCTTCAGTCCACATAAACTTGCCCTTCTTCAAGCAATCAGTAATGGGACTAGCAATTGAACTCAAATTTTTAATAAATCTCGTATAGAAGGAAGCTAACCCCATGAAACTGCGCACTTCAGTAATGGAAGAAGGGGTTGGCCAGTTTTGTAGTGCCTCTGTTTTCTTTGGATCCATTTTCATCCCATGAACCCCAATAATGAATCCCAGAAAACATAATTCTTCGGTAAAAAATTCACATTTCTGCAAATTTATTTTTAATTTATTTTCAATTTATTTTCATCCAAAAGCTTGAAAACTGAAGTAACATCTCTGCAATGATCTTGTTTACTCTTGCTGAAAATCAAGATATCATCGAAGTATACCACTACACAAGATCCCAACAGTGGTTTCAATACTTCAACTACAACTAATGTAGGCGATGATATGGGTGAAGAGAATAATCAGAAGAAAAAAAGGGGATGAAAGGGAGAAAACAAGGAACAATTTCCTGTTCACGAATTCCCTGTTTGTATCTCACAAACAAAGTTCAGATCTTGCATAAAAGTTAATTCTGATCCAAGAATTAACCCTAAATTGCCAGATTCGAAAATAACAAGAAAATGCAAGAAAAGATGGAATACCAAAGAGCAAATGGGAGTTACCTGGAATAAGGAAATTAACTCTCAAAAACTGTTGCCTCTTTGTTGTCCACTCTTATTTATACTCTCATGGTGTGAGTGGAAATTCCACCATGAGAGTCCAAGCCCATTTTATTGGGCTTGGTCCATGGGTCGAATTAATTCGAACCCATGGGAGATGAGAGCTTGGTCTGCATCAACAACTCTTCTTGTAACACTCTGAATCAAAAAAGAGACTGATGTCTTTAATGACCTCCTTAAGGACTACCTCAGGAGGCCTACTAATGTGTTGTCTAACGTGTTGTCTAACGTGTTGTTTATATATGCCACGACAAGCACCCAATAGCATTCCTGGTGTAGCTGATCTAATAGAGATCGGCTAGCTGAGATTGGATGGAGAAATCCAATCGATAGAAATTAGGGGATTGGATTCCACCAGTGTGAGATCTAGATTCCTCCAGAAAATAAAAAAGATAGAAGGACAATGCAAAGGAAAAGACAGGAGAGAGTTACGTAAGAAGAAAAGGCAGGAGAGAGAAATTACCTTAGAAAGTAAAATAATAAAATAACCTAAATGGTCCTCCCTTTATTCCTTTATTTATACTTATCTCAAAAGGTTGAGCCTGCAGGCTTAGTTAAGCTTAATTGTGATCCTTGCAAAAGCAAGAGAACAATTGGGACCATCTCCATGTTGTTGTACTGCAATTCCATAATAGCCCCCAAGGGTTTTTAAATATTACTGTTACAGTATTATTTCTTCCGACCCATTTGATATAAAATGGAAGGGTGAGGATCCATAAACCTCACGCCAATTGGCAAATCCTTGAGTATTAATTACAACCATACTGATATTATTTTAGAATAGAGTAAAATTTTCTATTAACTAAATGATATTTTATGAATTTCCAATTATACCATATTGGTAATACCATACAATAATTAGTAAGAAAAGTCATTGGTGTATAATATACAAAATAAAGGGAAATTATGTGTTGAAAAGAACCTGGTCAGTGAAGTATTGCCCTGGAACCTCCACATCAACAACATTGAAATCACGTAAAACTCTGCTTTCATCTTCTAGCTTTAAAACAGCTGGAAATCTATCTTCAACATTTCCTTGAAGAACATTCTTCCAGTGCTTCAACCTCCCGGTAAGTTCAGAAAGAGTCGCTGGAAATGTTGTTGTACTCTCAGGATCAAGTCCATTTTCAAAATCTTTCTTATATTCTCTGACAAAGTCAACATGCTTGTTTACAGCATCTGCTGAAAAACAAGCTCGACAAACTCCAGATAGCTCTTTTTTCAGAGATTGTGGAACCTCAGCTGTAGTCGCTGTTGGATATTTATAACAGCGATGAAGAAGTGCATTGACAACTGCAAGCAATCTCTCCTCTGGCAAAGTAACAAATCTTGAGCCAATTTCAGATAATAAAGCCTGAAAAATCGAGGTAGAAAAAATTATTGTTTGTAGATACTGACAATTTATAATAAAAAATATGAATAATTTTGGAGTATTAACTTATAGCAGACATTGTTGTCTCTTATTCCTTTCCAAAAAGTATATGTTGAGATCAAATGTTTATTTAGATAAAGAAAAATCAATACTATATTAAATATCAAAAAGAAAATAATATTTTTAAAATGACGAATATAAAAAAATCTTGTAAAAATATGAACAAGAAAGGACATGCTTGAGGGAGTGAAAGGAACAAGAAAATCAAGCTGGATGCATCTCCCAAAAAGGTAATATTTTCAATTAATTTATGAATATGTCCATACAATCAACAATCCTCCAAATGAGAGAGTCGATCATCCACTTTGGACAATCTGCAGGTGCATTGTAATTTCAAACTACTAGTTTTCAGCCATTTGGATCTTTTCATTACCCTCTCACTCCTTGTGCTAGGATTGAAAATAGCTCATATTTTCTGTTATTTCTTTCCTTCCATAAGGTACTAATAGCGGGTCACGACTTCTATAGTTTTGAAACAAAGTTTTGAAGGCGTCGCTTTAAGCACGTTTAAAGCGCGCTAAAGCTCTCTTGGAGGAGTGCTTTTTCCAGCGTTTTTCCTAGAGCGGATAATTGGACAAGTTCGGGTAAAGATCCACCCAATTACACCTATTATTTAATAATATTTTCACCGAATACACTTTTTTTCCTGTTCTACTGTTCTACCCCTCTATTCTAACTTAAATTAAAAACTCTTACCCCACTTTCAGATTTTAGATGGATTTAATTGTAGTTGGATTTAAATTTAGTTGTATGAATTAAATATTTAATATTATATTACATGTGATTTTATAAGGTGTTTTTAATTTTCTATAAAATACATATAGGATTATATGTATTTTTACCAGAATATTACTCAAATACCGCTGGCACTTTAAGCTCTTTAAAGCGCGCTTAAAGCTCTCAAAGCGAAAAAACTCTTCTTGTAAAGTGGAAGCGCTTTTCACTTTTTTGAACTATAGTTGGAAATGATATTATAGTTTGGGGCCATCCCATTCATCCAATTATCCAATCTCCAATTTTGTGCAACGTCTCTTTCCAAATCCCCTTAAAGTATTTACATCTAAAGCATAGATGTTCAGTTGTTTCCAGAATCTCTTCTTCTATTTGATTTTTTACCTTCTCAACCTTGTTAGACATTAACATAGCCATTCCTAGTGATTAATTATTGGGCATCACAACAATCTGAAAGTTCACTAAATATTATTATGCAATAAGTAGGATTTTTAAGGCTCTATTTAATGATAATGGATTGTTACTCTAAAAAATATTGGCCAAAGAATTGGCTACCGTTTCTGAATGGCAAAGGTTCAAAAAAGAAAGTACGAAGGAAAAAATCCGTGTTAATTAAGTAGGAGTCATACTTAGTGCTTTATAGGGTGATTATTATGGCATAACTCCCAAGATAACCTCAGCCATTGATGATTGGCCACGTGACTTATATAATTATCACATGACCTCATTAATGGCACTGCTGTAATTAAACTAATTGAACAGTCTAAATTAGTCTACACTCTACACTATTACAAAATGAGTATCTCTTATTTCTCCAACAGGCGCATCACGAACCTTGCAACTTAGAACTTACTACCAAGTTGTTAACCCCTACTCCTAAACAAGGTGTGCACATAGTGCAAATGTAGATTAGGAGTAGGAGATAGTCCCCTATATTTTTTTTTTTTGATTATATGTAAATAACTAAATGTGCATTTGATTACAAGATCGGTTACCTCCAGTTCAGAAGCCAAGATTGAATGTTTATTCCTAAGAGTTTCCATTATATCTTTGGCTGTTTCAAAGGCACCTGTAGCAGAAACCACCCTTCCAAAACCATAATTACGTCTAAGTGTATTCTGACCACTCTCAGAAATTGGAGCCTGTGGGTCATGTCCGGCATTAGCAGTACCTTCCGAAGTTGTGGATCTTTCATTTTCTTGCCCTTGAGTATTTCCAGCATCATGTGAAGTACCAACGTTAGATTGAGAGCTTTGTGTTTGAACATCTGAATTCAAATTTCCAGTCATTTGATTAAAGGACTTTGCATTTCCATCAGGCATATGAGATCCTCCACCAGAACCTGAAATAGACTGTAGAGTGCGATGTTGACCAAGGGATGAACGACTACCACCTTCTGTTTTATTGGCAATATCACGACGTTCCATTAGATATGTGCGTAGCCAGTAATAAAGTGCCTGAAAAAAATGACAGTTTATGATTATTTAAGAAAACATTAAAAATAAATTTCACAAATAATAGAACTCCAGACTTAATTTACCTGAGGATACATTGCAGCAATTTTTAATAGAACCAACTTGCAGTGAAGAGCCTCTGTTCTTTGCAAGGAGAGCAAGAGCTGAGGAATCCACGAAAGCCAAAGCCAGTGTGGTATTTGATCCAAATATTTATCAAATATTCTCCCGACAGGTTCATTTGGTGTATCAAAACTAAGAAGGTAAAGCACACGAGCTAAATGACTTCTAGAGTTCGAAACACCGTATTTGACGCCCTGAAGAAAACAGCTGACAGTGTATTCCAACCAAATTTCATCATGTGCTTCTTTATAGACCTATTTGACAGGAAAAAAAATTATTAGCCTAACAAAATATAAAATAACAGATAGCAGTTACCTATTTTTCAATTGCACCTACACTAGAGCCATTCTATTACCCCTAATAGGAAAACTAAACAACTTATTCTGGAAAATCATGAACACACCCACAACCACACACCCATACATACGGCTAAGGGACCTAACCGAGGCATGTCAAAAGCTAACACGTCATTCCCAAATTTGGGGTTTATTATGGAACATGATTGGAGCCTTGAGTTGGCACATATGAGCAGAAAGAAACAGAAGATAGCAACAACAGTCACTCAAACCACCAGAAATGGCACTCAACGAAGTCATAAATTACATAAGTCTTTCCTCAAGCTTGAGGGTTTCAAGAATAGCTGTCGTCGTCCATTGGGGCCTAGCACGATACAAATATGGGAGACCAACCTCCGGAGGCAGATAACCTATTACTGAACACTAGGTAATATGGTTGTGTGGAAAGCGTCAAATGAGTCTTTTACTCTTTACCGTATTTTATCTGTTTTTATGCTTATTTCCCACAGTACCATATTTTATCTGTTTTTATGCTTATTTCCCACTGTACCATATTATGGCCTTCGTTACTATTAATGAAAATATTTAACTGCTTAAAAAAAAAACAGATAGCAGTTACATGAACTCTACCATATCACAATAGTTTCCCCAACTTATCCATCCCTTTGGAAGATGCTTAAAAAGGCTTAACGCATTTGAATAAGCAAGATTGGCATTTTCAGAATCATCCATCTTTACTAAGAAATCCCCTTTGAGACGAAATATTTCAGCTCTATGCTTCACTGGAAAGTATTCCAAATTAGTATTGCTGATCAGATTAACTCCACTGATTAGTTCTCCAGTCATCTCCAAATAAGCTTTAGCCTGTTCTCTAATTTTGACAAAGGCCTCCTGTAAACATGTATGAACCAATTAATATAGCATTAATGTGAAAATTAGGTAGAAAAAAAAATTGCCAGAATGCATTTGAATTTCTTACTTGGACCTCCATTGTAGAATGCCCGTACATTTTCTCAAGTATAATTACACATACATCATGAACACCTTGCTTACGAGCTATATGAGCAAGTTTATTGACATTCCATGCTTTGTCACGGTAGCCGAGATGGAGTTGAGGGTTTGTTGTTGAAGTAAAGTCCTTAAAAACATCTATTACAGTGTTATATATTTCATTTCTCCACTGCAGTAAATCATACCAAACAGACAAATTATCCCATTCATTAGGAGTTCTAAGTCTCCATGTTTCAAGTATATCTTTGAGTTCCAAATAACCACTATGAACTCCTGCAGAAGGATTTCCAGAAACTTGCTTATTTGCATTGGCAATGTCTAATATTATTCTAGAAGATTCCTGGACTTCTACTAGCTGCTGAAATTGCTGGAGAAGAGGTACACGAGATTGAAGAGAAAATTCAGGAAGTTGCCACCACTGCTCTAATGCTAGATCAAAACCTTTCCCCACAATATTTTCAACCTCACCAGCACCACTGATATTTCTGTCATGAAGTGCAAAAAAGGACTGAATGATACGAAGTTTGGGTGTGTCCTCAACTTGAATTCTGGGCAGTATTTCTTTCATATAGCCCCAATCAGGAGCCTTCCAGAGACAGTCAAGAAGAAGGTCATAATGATCCAAACTCTTACCAAACTCTGCTAGTGAATCCCATTGACTTAACTGATTTGCACAAGTTAGCCATTGTTCCTCCCACAAACACATTTCAGACTTGGGAACATTGTTATTGTAAGTTCCTTGTGTTGCCTTGAGCATTGCTTGATAAAAAAGACTCTGTGCACGCTGCCAATAACCATGCTGAACGAGTGAAAGTGCAGCTCTTGTTTCTGCCGTGATTGACCTTTTCTTCCACAATCCATAACGCATATCTTCCTCATTAAGTAATCTATAAAGCTCAGCAAGGGATTCCGAACACTTTGTGTCATTCATTAACAACATCACATGACTCTCTAGCAAAGCTAAAGAAATATGCCATGCATTGTATGTCTTCCCAATATATTTTATTAATTCACTTGGCATTCGTGGTTGAGGATGACTCAAATGAAGTCCTTCAAGAAGTGCTTGCACAACATTGGGTCTACTTGTCTGCTGTTTTTTGTGGTAATCTTTTGACAAAAGGGCTACAGTAGGCTTTGCTAGCACAACCTGTTCGTCCTTATGCAAAGTTACCCATACAATTGGAAATACCAACACCCACATGTGATATGCAATATTTGCATCAAAATGAGCCAATTCTCTTAAAGGAATCATAAGATCAGACACCTGAAAAGGCATGTTTCATAAACATTCATGGTTAAAAGAATAAACTAAATAAATGTAACATTATTATTCAAAGCAACCATTAATCACGAGGGTAATAATGACCTGAAGCATGTTCATCTCATTCATAAAACGTGCATGCTTAAATACGAGGGTTTCAAAAGTAAGAGGATATTCAGAATCTTCTTGAGCATCAGAAATAGGAAAATTAAATTCCGATGGTAAGGATCCGGATCCCATAAGCGATGGTAAACGTGCAGAATTAGGAGCAAGTGTAATCCGTTCATTCTCTACCAAAATGGCTAATAAAAGATCTAGAGCCTGTTTCAACCAAAATACATCGCTCACCGCTTCCCAATCTTGTCCTTGGATGATATACTGAAGCCTTATGAATAATGTCTTACCCAATGAATCATGATATAGTTCAAAGAAGTTTCTTCTAATTTCTGGATCCACTGCCCTTAAGCCAAGCATGTATTGCCTTTCAACTTTTTGAAAGACTTCTTGGCGAAGGGGAAGAGAATATCTGTAAATTAATTAATTAATCACCACAAGTAAAAATGAATCTATATAAAACCATTTACATTCAAGTTTAAAAAAAATGGCTTCTTACCGGCATGAATCCATACAAACTACATAAAGCATATTAAGGTATTTTGAATCCCACTCTTCAAGAACAGTGGGAGAAAAAATTGTTCGATCAACCTGTGAAAGCTTTTGGAGATAGGTAACTATTTCCTTCGTTGTCAAAATATGATGTGCATTGCCTAAAACAGGATTGGGATCTCCCTCAATCCAGCGTTTTACCACATCAAGAACACACAAAAGAATAGATTCATCAGTTCCTTTCTCTGATAGTAAAGAATGGAGATTATGATTCATTATTCGCTTGCAATCAGAATTTTGCATAACTCTTTCACTGATAAGTTTCAAAACACTGATAGTATTAGATATAATTAAACAAGGATCACCAACAGCACGTAAAATTCCAGAAGAATCTATATCAGTTCGCTGTACCTGAAATGAGATCAAAATGCTTGACCCAATTATATACCCACGTAATCTTTATATATTCGATAATCAATATCCATGCTCATAAAATCCTTAAATATATTGAGAACAACCAATGTAATTGACCCCCCCCTTGGGGGTTAATATGGAATGCTATTGGGTGTTTGTCGTGGCATATATGGACGGAAAGAAATAAAAGGTATAGGCAGCACATTAGTAGACCTCCTGAGGTAGTCCTTAAGGAGGTCATTAAAGACATCAGTCTCTCCTTTGATTCAGTGTATTACAAGAAGAGCTGTTGTCACCCTTTGGAGATATCTATGATGGAAGTATGGGAGACCAACCTTCTGAGGCAGCGTATCTAGTTACTGTATAACTAGACTACATAGCTAATGGGAGAGAGTCAATGAGCATTTTGCTCATTTCTTTTTTACTTCTATTTTATTCCTATTCCCTATTTTGTAAACTTGGCATTAGCCTTATTCTAATGAAATTTAATTGCTTCAAAAAAAAAAAAAAAAAAAAAACAATGTAATTGAAAATGGAATGTAAAACACATATAACAAGAAAATGTCAGCTGCAAAAAAGTTCAAGGGAAACATGGAGTACATGGAAGCCTACTTGTAGCCATTGTTAGGCCTCGACTAAGCGGTTGGCAGATTATGTAGCCAAATTAGCCACATAGTCGCCTGGTCACATTGTATGACTGCATACTGCTCAGAGAGTCAGAGGTACTAAAATGTATTAGATACCATGCCTCCGATGAAACAAGCGATAATAAATAAAACATAGAACCATATTTTACAAAAAGAAGCTTTACATTATAAAACAATAGAAAATTAAAAATGAAAAATTTTTCATACATTTTTTACATGGCTAGCAGATGATACCAGATCTCGAGCAAGACGTTGAAGTACTCGGACAAGGGGAATAATGAAAGGGTCGATAAAATTCTTTTGCACTTCAGCTAGAGTTTTGATGATAAAGAGAGCAAATCCAATCATTGAATTGGCTGAACTAATTTCAAGTGTCATTTGAGTTGTTGATGTTACAGTACTAAGATGCTTCTGTATAAGATCCTCGACTCTTTGATATAATAACTTCACATCTTGATAGGTAGTCGCCTCCTCAAGTGGAAAAGAGACAAAGACCATTTTCAACAGGGAACAAAGAGATTTCCCAGCATCCTGTATTTTGCTATTAAAACAAGGCTCGAGAATCTGATAAGAGAAAAATAAATAATCATTTTTTTAAGAAATAAAAAATTTCATTATTATAATTAAGGACAATGCCCAGTTTAACAGTAATAATCGATTTTAATAGTAATAAGAATAACCAACCTGAGAAATATGATTTATATTATTGCGAATAAACAAGTGTGGCTGTTTCTCCAACACCTTGTTCATGACATCAAGTCCTTGTGCGAGAGCTGTTGCTGGATCCTTCGCTGGTGTAGGTTGGCTGCTAAGCAATTTCTCTAAATAATTGAACTTAACATTGGCATTTGGCCACACCTCTAAAGCATTTGAAAGAAGTTCCAAGGCTTGCCTGTACATAGAGGTGGCTTCCTTATCCTTGGGTTCTATCACCAAAGCAACCTACATTAGAAAGATCTAAAAAAATAAATGCATGTAACATGTTATATATTCAAGTGATAAATTCATATACTATTCTAATTTTGTAACTTCTGGTTTAAGAGACCAGAATTTAAAGAACTAGCGGAAGCTACGTGGGCTACTCTGCCACTTTGGGAGAATATACTCAACTATTATTATTTTTAAAGCAATTAGCTATTCCACTATTATTATTTAAAGCTACCAAACTGAAGCTAGTTAAAAAAATTCAAATCTGGTATATTGACATTGGAACATTAAAGAATAGGCTTCAGAATACCAAAACACTGCGCTACCTATTGCTGAAAATATGTTTACCCCATTCAACTGTGATGTCACCCTTGGTGGTCAGCAATAGATATGAAGGACAAGGAATTTTGTAGGACAAGGCTGAAATTGGGTGACAGGAATACAGAATTCACCATTAAGGGAAAATAAATATTCAGACTAAAGAAAGTAGAACAGAGAGCCTTTTACTTCTTTTTTTCTGCAATTCTTTTATCTTCATATAATAAGGGCACTGCGTTTCATTAACATCGTGAAAAGATGAATTCATGAATGTATGAAAACTCCAACCCTAGATGAAATTGAGGAGACATCAATTCTGAAGACAGTTCAGAAATGGCATCAATCGGCCTTATTCTCAGTTCTGATTGAGGGATCCCTCATCCACCCCTTTAAAATCAAAAGAGGGATTAGGAAGGGAGATCCCTATCTCCAATCCAATTCAAGTTGGTTATGGTCAAGGATAAGCAAAATTCCCTAAGAACCATTAAATCTATTATAAGGGACTTTTCCCTAATATAAATTATAAGGGTCTTTTCCCTAAGCACAACCACCTTTTCCAAGTTTTGTTTGGAAAATCCCGAGCTCCATCTATCCTAAGCTTCCAAAATAAAAGCCTGCCCATTACATATTTAGGCCTCCCTATCACAGAAAAGGTCTTTCAATTAGTGCCTATCATATGGATCATAGCAAGTATATACTTTAACTCAAAAAAAAGCAAGTAAATACTTTAACTGAGCCTAAGGGACCCAACTTCCTAGTTCAAGAAAGTAAGGAAGTTAGCATACCAGTTCATTAAGGATGGAAGGAAAGGAATACCATGAGCACATATCATTCTTCTAAATTTTGGGATCATAACGGATCAATCATCGCCAAGTGGATCCATTAAAGATAATATAATAAAAACAGATACTTGAATGAGGTTCTCCCAAAACCTACCATTGTTACCTTAAATAAGTCATCGATTAATCATGTACAACCATGACTATGATGATGACAGCAGTAAAAAATTTGGCAAAGTCACCATACCAGCAAAACGCTACCCCCCCCCACCATATTTATTATTTGGAGACAGCTGCTAGAGAATTACCTTGGACATAGGTGGCATTTATAAAAATATACTAATTTCTTCACAACCCTGAAAAATGCTATATCATGCTAATTTAACTTAACATTTATCGCTTTTTAAACTATGGAGAATATAGAATGATTAGAACCTTCTTCTTAATCTTATTAGCTACAAAATCAAAAAAAACATTAATGAATAATTAATTAATTAAACATAATAAGATATCAGATAACATAAACAAGCAAAAAGAAACCAAAACACTGACTCTAATGAGAAAATTTATTATCATTTCTTCCATTGCAGCATTTGGTTTGTATTCTTCATCTGCTTGACTAGTAGATCCTGGGGTTCCAATATTAGAAATTGATGCACCTGGTGACATGACACAAATATTCTGAAGTCCAGGCTCAAGCTTCACTTTTTTGCTAATATCATCAGGAAATGCAGATGCATCAGATTGGCGCCTAATATCACCACTCATAGAGTTCGAAGCAATTGGATCACCAATCTGTGCTTGTGGCTCTTTCTCTATTACTGCCTTCATTTCATTTTGTCTTTGTCTTTCCCAAGACAGTACAAGTCCTGCAACCTCAATCGCTAGACGCCTATTTTCAATAGTTGTATTATATGGTAATCCAAGTCGACTAAGAGTATTAACCATTTGTGGAACAAACTGTGCCCTACAACTATAAAAGAGATCTGAATGACGAACGATTAATTGAAATATATGAATCAAATTAGGAATCGAGTGGCCTTCCTCAACAAGAATTTTCTTGGTATAGCGGATCCAAATAGGCATGCGAGAATCCCCCAAACAAGGTGGTAATCTTCTTGGTAGTGCAGGCATTAATATATCAAGAGCTTGTTTAACTAACACCTTATTTTCTGGTTGACAAGTCCTCAGCAGTGCAATAAACACCTATTAAAATTTAAACAAACACAAGTTACAACAAAAACACATAAAATATTCGATTCCAACTAATTAAATAAGAATTTGAATCCTATTATTCGCTACCAATATAGCAAATCAGAAACAATATAGCTAACACAAATTATGAATCAGTGTTCTATCAAAGCTACCACAGTGTTGAAGTTTAAAAAGGGTTGTTCATGTCACTGACCAAAGCAGATGCATTTTCTTTTGGCTGCATAATACAGCATAATAGCACATCCTTAAAATTATTTCTACCATCGGGGAATATTATATTGATATAACATTGAAAATTTATTGTACTTATTATCTCGTTTTATTATAATACTATAAACCCTAAATTAATCATAAATTGCTATAAATATGTTAACCATTATTTATTTTAATCTCCATGGCTGACTATGAGAAGTCATATGGCTACTTTCTAAAATTCTACCTAATTTTCTTAAGAACACACTACTCTCTACTATCTACAATTCTATCTATTTTCTATGTATTTATGCAAATAACCTAATTAAGCTTCTTCTTTTGTAAATCGCAAATAATTTAAAAGAGTAGCAACAATTGAAAGATGTTAGTTACAACAAGGTTTTTCAGGCGGCCATACGGTCATGCGATGGCCATGGCCGCATAGGACGCCTAGGCGTTCGCATGAAATTAGAGGAAATTAGGGGAAAATATAAAAGTTTCCCTACATTTATAAAAATATAAAAGTTTATAATTATTGTGTTTCCAAATGTAGTTTATAATTAGGGAAACACAATAAGGGAAAAATATAAAAGTTTACCTACACTTATAAAAATTTGAGCTCTGTCCTACATTTTTTAAAAAATTTACCTAAAAGTTTCCAAATATGTTTCCCTACATTTTATAATCGCGATTTCTGACACCTGGATGTCAGAAATCGCGATTTCCTGTTTCCTGCTCGCTCGTCGCGCGATTTCTTGCTCCAGGTAGAGTCGCTCACACAGAGTCACGATGTCCGCCTGTCCAGGAGTCACTCAGAGTCAGAAGTAATGAAATCGCGCCAGGTAGGGTAAGAAATCGCGAGTAAATGGGTCTAGGTAAGAAATTGGAGTTAGGGTAACACCCTAATTGGGTAAATGGGTTAAGCGGATCCAACCGGATCCGCCTAACCCGCTCAAGCGCATGAAGGCAAACGCCTACATGCGCTGCGCTGGAACGCATGGTCGCATATGCAAGCTTGGTTACAACAATATATTAAATTATTTGTAACTAATATAACTAAGTGTTAGTTACAACAAGTACTAAAACAGTAAACTTGAAATAAGCAACTAAACGGAAATTAAGAGGTCCAAATGTCTAGCATAAATATATATTGTGTGCACACCCATGTTATGGCTAATTGGACATCATTTATGAGTTATTACAGATTCCTACCAAGGTACTAAGGTACCAAGAATAAAGTCTCAGTATAGCCCATAGATTTCTTTTTTAAAAGCAATTAAAATTCATTAAAAAATGAAAGGCAATGCGTAGGGTGTCAAACGAGCCGAGCTAAGAGCTTTAGCGTATAGAGTCAGGCTCAGGCTCGGCTCGATAAGGAATTCCTCAAGTTCGGGCTTGGCTCGATAAGGAATTCCACAAGCTCGGGCTCGAAGCTCATAAGCGCAGGCTCGAACTCGATAAGCTCTCCTTAAAATCGCAGCCTACAAGTAATTTAACCATAAAAATTCATTTTAAATATTCTTTTAGAATATGTGTGACTCGAAATCAAGACTTGTCACTTAACATTTAAATTAATTATCCATTTAACCAGAACTTCTTTATGAAACTTTAATGAAAATATGTTATATGATATTTTTATCGAACCTAACGAGCTTACCAAGCCGAGCTCGATTTATCAATACTATATTATCATATCTACTAGATTCCTTTTTGAGATGAAAGCTTTGCAGAAATGTGAATCCGCAGTAGGCCTGGTCCGAATATCCCTATGTGCCTTCCCTTTAATATACTAATCTTGGATTCATTGTACCACGATAGAATCACTCTTCTCCCAATACTTTGAAGCCATTTTATTGTTTGGTTACAATTGTGATAATAGAGAGGTCTCTAAGCTTTGGGAAGAACCATTTGGGACCATGGAATCCCTTTCCTTCGATCCCTAACCTTAACCCCATAGGCCAACCTTCTTACCTTCTTAGCAAAAGAATCAGGGATAGTCCTGCCTTGCGCGCAATATGTATACTTTCCAGGTATTATCCAATTAACTTTCTTCAACTTAATCTTGCCAAGAGCGCACATAGCTTCCTTGAACTTTCTTAGATTAAAGATAATCGTGGAAACAATGAGTGCTATGTTCCATACCACAGCCAGGTACTCCAGTCCACCTCTTCCTCTCTGTGCATTCTAGTGCACCTCTCTTTAAATGATCAACAATAAAAATGTAAAACCAAACAACAAATCTTTCTTGATGGAAGATATCTAGCTTCTGCGGTCTCGTGATAAATTTTCTAAGAATACTGCAATTGAAAGAAAGACAATCAGCGTTTGCATCCTCCATACATTACATTCACATCTTCTCCCTAATCATGTCATTTATACTAAGGTACACCTTTTTTGGAAAGAAAAAAATTTGCATGAGCGATGTCCAAGATTTGTAAAATATTTCATTTCCTACCTCCGATTTACCTATTGAGTTATTTGTCATCCATGATCCATGTAGAAAAAATTGAGTTTTTTCCCGATAAAGTTAAATTTTCATTAGAAATACCCAATATTACATATATACATTATCTAAAACACAACCCCTTTAACAGCCAAGCACTGCTATCTAGCTTTTACATGCAGCCAAGCGTTTATTAGATGGATTTGGTCACATGAACGCCTAAAGCACCTAGGCGTTGCATAAATACATTCGCCGGAGCTGGACGGAGCTCGCCGGAAACACGTTCAACATTCACCAGAGGTGGTCGCCGTCTGTCCTAGCCGGTTGCCGGAGGTGGAGGTGGCCGGAGGTGGAAGAAATGGGTTGAAAAGGAGGTGGGAGGATGGCTGGAAATTTGAGAGAAAGGAGAAGAAAATGGGAGAAAAATGAGTGGTTAGGGTTTTAAAATCCTATTTCCTCATTTTTCATTTAATTTATTGGGTAAATGGGTTAGGCGGAATCCGCCTAACCCGCCTAGCGCATGAAGGCAGTCGCGTACATGCGCTAGGCCTAAAGTTTAAAAACCGGTTAACCGGTAACCGGTTCTGACTGACCGGTTTTCCAGTTAGGCCGGTTAACCAGTGGTTAATCGGTAGAGGTATTTTCGTAAGTTTTTTTCTTCATAGATTTCCTGTTATATATCTATTTATATAAAATTCCTATATTGATAGGATATAAAAAATACATATAACGCTATAATTTATTTAACACATGTACATTTTATTTAGTGTCACATTGATAGAATACAAAAAGTACATAGAATACTCTATAACAATAATTTATTTAACACATGTACACTTTATTTAGTCCCACATTAATAAAATTCAAAAAGTACAAAGAATATATTATAATTTATTTAACTACACTTTTTTAGTCCCACATTGATAGAATTCAAAAAACACAAAGAAGGTTGGTTTATAAATAAAAATTCATTTTGTTTAAAACAAATATGAAGTCTTAAGAGTGGGAGAAGCTTATATTAAAAATAATATAGATCTATTCATGGACCAATGTATAAATTTTTGGCATAAAAATAATTTTTTAGCCTTAACATAAATTTTCGGTCTTAAAATAATTTTTTGGTCTTAAAAATGTACGGGTAAGACCCGACCCACCTACCCGCCAACTCGCCTCTAACTAACCGGCTACCGGTTTTGCAGTTTTTACCGGTTAACCGTCGGTTTCCTAGGCTAGGCCACATGATAGCCTGAAAAGGCTTGACTGCTATACAGCAGATTGCGACGTCTAGGAGTAGGCAGAAATGGGGGGGGGGGAAGAGAAAAATTAAGACGGAAACTCAGAATGAAGACAGAAACTCGGTAACTCAGAATTATTTCCCACAAGACTCGAATTACTCTTTGTTGTTCCACTATTCTTATTTTTGTTCTTCCTGCTTACTATTTTCTAATTCATGTCTTGGTGGATTCCAAAAACTGTCCTGTGTGTGAAGAAAAGATCAGTCATCTTCTTCATTAATCTGTTCTCAGCAATTAGACTACATCAGTTTTGGTGGCTTGCCAGCACCTACGTGGATCGATCCACCAAGAACATTGGCACACACACTTAGGCCCGAGCTTCAATGATGCCTTGCATTTTTGGGTACTTGATGTGGGTTTTGGTTTTGGATGGTGGTGGTGGTGGTGGTGGTGATGAGTCTTTGGTGGGAAACTTGTGCAGAACATTTGTGAAAGTGCAGAACATTTGTGAAAGTGAAGAACAGGAAGTCGGTGGAAAGTTAGCAACTATGAGTGAAACTGGATAGATAGGAAATGGGGGAATCAAGTGATCGATCCCTCTAAACATATATTGGATGTATTTATATACACTTGAGTTCAATATTAGATCTTAACTGAATTCAGTTAAGAACTAATCTACACTAACTAATTACAACTAGTATTATAAGGGCTAATTTGAAATTACAAAAAAATGAAAACAAATAGCCATATTTAATATCACTAATAGCAACGAACAACAGAGTTGGTAAAGGACACACCCAAAGAACCATACAAGAGAATAGAAATCTCTCTATATAACCCTTAAATACTTGATTAAAGAAATTTTCTATTACATGTTCCAACCCCCCACAAGTTGAAGGAATTCAAGGCATAGCACTATTCTACTTAGGAATAGAGAGAATATCTTCACAATGGCATTTGGCACTCCACCTGCCATTCATACAAAGGATGAAGCAAAGATCAGAGGCGCTTGCCACGCTTCTGTTGTTCTCTTTATATCCACGAACAGATCTGATCAGGAAAATCAGATTCTCTCTTCCTCACTCGAAATGGTGGCTCTCTCTCACCCTTTTCCTCCTCACTGATCCCACACAAAATACTGATCTGAAACGTGTATTCAGATCAGAAACAAACACTCAATAAGATGGAAGAACAGAAAAAAGAACACAAAACCAAGGTTTAAAAAGCGGTTAACCGGTAACCGGTTCTGGCTGACCGGTTTTCCAGTTAGGCCGGTTAACAGGTGGGGGTATTTTCGTAATTTTTTCTTCTTCATAAATTCACTAAGGCCAAAAATATATTTTTATGCCAAAAATTTATACATTGGTCCATGAAAATAGCTATATTATTTTTAATAAAAGCTCCTCCCACTCTTAAGACTTCATATTTGTTTTAGACAAAATGAATCTTTATTTATAGACCAAATTTCTTTGTGTTTTTTAAATTCTATCGATGTGGGACTAAAAATGTGTAGTTAAAAATATTATAAAATATTCTTTATACTTTTTATTAATGTGGGACTAAATAAAGTGTGCATGCATGTATTATTATAAAGTGTACATGCATGTATTGATATAAAGTGTACAAAGTCACAAAATCTATCCCATGTTCGATCACACGAACGGAAATAATCCGCCGTCTCCCTAAACCTAACGTCAAAAGTAGCATCCCTGAATCTTACGATTTGAATATCTCCATTAACCCCCCATTTTCTTCTCAATAGACAGGTCATGGCTCTTATGAACGGAACATCACCCATTACTCTGAGTGAAATCCTAAGTGCTCCCTCTGACTTAGGGGGGAGAAGCTGAGACCTCCGCATGGAAGCACAAGCAAACTCCTCCCTCTCTGAGGGTTGTACAAACTGAAGTCTTCTCAGATCTCCAGAATCAGGAGTGGACAACTTCCAATTGTCTATCATTCCTAAGTCAAAAGCCTCTTTCTTCCTACCCCCCTTCCTTATATAACTCCCACCCCTAGGTTGCTTCCCAGACCCTCTGAATAGATTCCTTTTTCTTTCCAAGTGTTTTTCAAACATCTCATTTCTCCTGAAATGTCTCCAGAGCGCCGCTGCGTCGCCCATCAAGAACAAGGAGTAAGAGAGTTACCTCCTTAAGGTTTAACAACA
Organism: Zostera marina; assembly: GCA_001185155.1. NCBI lineage: Eukaryota > Viridiplantae > Streptophyta > Magnoliopsida > Alismatales > Zosteraceae > Zostera > Zostera marina. The sequence continues at coordinate 156,101 of LFYR01001368.1, forward strand.
CAACCTATACTACACAAGGAGAAATTGAGGTGGGTGTAAAAAACCCGGGTGTGGTCTATGCCATCTTTTGAATTGTGGTCTATGCCATCTTTCTCCGGGAAAAACCCTGCGTCAATTCCTACCTTGTATTTCTATATTTTATGTGTTCTTAAACTCCAAGTTAGTGACCCTCTCTCCAGAGTGTCTCTAGCTAAGTTTGTATGGAGGCGAGTAGGGAGACACAACAACCAATGCAAGCAAAATAAAAGTCTAAATGGAAGAGAGCAAAAAATAAAAATAAAAAATATCTGGATTTCAGCCTCCAGAATTTCCCCTCCAGTCTCGTCCAATCAGCAAGCCAAAGAAACCACGAGCAGAAGGCAGTTCAAGACACAAAAGTTGTTCACGATCCACCAAATCAGTGAGCCAGCAAGATAAAGATTTGTATTCTGAAATTGCTCACCAAAATCCGAGCAATACAGATCAGAATCTCCAGTAGAAATCTTCAATCGGACCAAAAATCTTCAATCGGACAAGAAATCGCAAGAACTGAAAGAATGAGGACTGCGAACAAGAAATCACGAGCGCAAAAACTGTAAGAGCGTGAATAAAGAGATCGCAAGAAGATTGCAATCAGAAACCCCCAAGAATCACGAGTCAAAAATCCCACAAGTAGATTCTCAGTAGGATCACAGAAGAAACATGAGCCAAACTAAATCCCACATGCAGATCACAAGCATATCCAAGAAAAAAGAACCGCGGACAAGAAATCCTGATCGCGAGCAGAAAAAGCAGAGCACCAGATCACGAGCAGAAGTCCTCCAATCGCGAGCAGTTCCTCATCAAATCGTGAATCAGAGAGCAGATCCAAGAATCGCGAGTAGAAGAAATCACGATCAGGAAGAATCTTCAATCACGAACAGAAATCCTTCTTTGAACTCTTCATTTCTCCGATCCTGCAGTTTCCGTTATCACGAGCAGTTTCTGCGTAACAGCTTCCGGAAAAAATCGCGAGCAGAATCGCGAGCAATGGAGAATCACGAGCAGCGGAGGATCGCGGGCAGAATCCCCTAATCACAATCAGGGAAGAGGGACACTCATGGCTCTCACTTGCACTCCCGAAATATCTAAATTTTCCCGTCGGTTTTTAAACCTTGCACAAAACAAGAGAATGTTTTGTTAACGAGGTTCAGCTATGCCTACTCCCCGAGGGTGATTGGGATCCTCCTACCCTTGGTGATGAAAATTACAAGAAAAAATAGGAGACGGCACAAAAGAAAGAAGCTTTATATAATTAGTTATCTTGGAAGGCGTGCCCTGGCCCCTAGATAACTAATTAATCCATTAGGCCCAATAACTTATTATTTAGCCCATGAATAATACTATCCATCTAACTTATGCCTCCCTTATAATTTAATTTAATTGTTCACTGAAATAATTGCAAATAACTCCTTGCAATTAATTTAAATTTCAATTAACTCCTCAAATCTGTAATTAACTCCAACAGCTTCTGCGCGAGGGATGCCCAAATTATGATATTGTGTTATGTTGCATCACACTTAGGTGGATCCAGAAGCCAATCGTTCTATCTGTTTTCCCATTTTTCCACCATATACAGACTTTTATGGAAGTCTGTTTTTCATACAAAAAACCCAAGAAAAATCCCATAAAATTAAATTTTCACTCTAAAATCCTTCCAAAAATCCCAATTTTGTACTAATCGTCAATGGCATCTCCCACCAACAATGTTCCTGATTTTGTACCAAATCTTGATGAATTCAAGATTGAGAAGAGTTTTATGAGGAGAATGATATAAATCATTTCTCGACGAAGACAGCAATCCCCCTGATCAGTGATAAAGACACCAAAGTCGATGCCAATGCAAATATGGATACGCTCCAACCCCATCAGTCCTAGACGTCGATCATATCCCTTGGAGGAAATTGATCGCAGTATTTACAATCCTTCGATCAACGAAAATTGTACTAGGATAGGAAGAGTATTCGACAGAGAAATTGGGACGCATATGGTCCAAAAAAAGAGGATAACAATACATAACTGACGAGGTGTCTTTTAAGGGATTTATTTCTATAAATGGAATCCATCGAGTCAAGCTTCACATTACCCGGATAAATCAATCTGGCATAATTTAGGGATGACCAAGGTCTTGCTAACCAATATCCCATTGACGAAACCCCCTTACAAAGGGTGGAGTACCAATCTTTTATTTCTTTTCCCTCAAATTCCAAGACATAGGGATGATGATGACCCTATTAACATCCACAACCAAAAATACTAAAAGGCGGTGAAGAAAAGAAATAGGATTCATACTTAAATAAATGGCAACAACCAAAATGAAATTTAGTTGGAGAACAAATCAAAGAAAGCATACCTGAAGTATTATTTTTTCTGGAGCTTGGTAAGCATCCAAAAAGTGGCACACATTAACAAATGCCCATTGTTTGCTAGAATTATCTTCACGTTTAAGATGATTCCAACCAAATTTAATTAGCTCTTTACGATGATGAATAAGATCAGACTGCAGGTATTTAAGAAGCAATGTGGCAAATTGAAGGAGCTCAATCCTCAGTGCTTCATCATATTCAGCACTAATCTGCAAAAAAAAGAATCATCATATGAACATTCTCTAAACATGAACAATTACCAAGACTATTTTTTGTAAGAAAAACCTCTTCGGGCGGATCCAAAAGCTTATCAACAATTGTTTTTATGATCGCAGCATCAATAACTTCTGAATTTTGCCCATTTTGAAAAGTGTGTGTGAGCATAGGAAGAATAAGCATTTGCAAGGACACAACCAGATGATCCTGCTCCAATTGTTTTGATTGAAATAAATGCAAAAAATGTAAAAGAATAGTTTTCTTCATATCAGGAGAATAACCCTCAGCAACCTGAAAAAATAAAAAATTACAGTTTATTTTTATTTTTACCAAGGAAAAAAAATTATAATAAAAAATAGAGATAATTATTCATAAACCTATGGTGAGGAGTGGTATTCTCGTCTCCACAATTAATCTATATCAACACTATGTGCACATCCAGGTTAAATAGAGGGTCTAAATGCTATTGTGAGTGGGTTAATGTATTTAACTTCCTAGAAGAAATATGTGTTCCTTATACTTGATTAAGGTAAAAACCAATAACAAATGGTTTCGAACTAGGTCGAATAAAGAGTTAGCAACTAAAGGTTCCTCATGCATCATGTTAGATCTCTCCCATATGAGGAACACCCAATTCCGTTTTGCAAAGCATATTCTCAATTGGCTGGATTAGCTTCTAGCATTGGCCATAAGTCTCTTTTCTCTGATATAGAGCATTATAGCAATTTGGTCAAACTATGGTTCGAGCCACGGATTTCCACTGACAAAATCTGAGTATAAATAGAAGTAGACGTTAAAGTTTTAGCTTCTTTGATCATTATTCTGTTCTCAGAGGTGCTCTTCTTTTCATCTACTATATTCTTCCAATTCTGTTATCTGTCTTCTTGCATTTTCATGTTCGATGAAGATACCATTCCACATTTTTTTTTTTGAGAAATTAAAACTTTCGTTACTGAAAAGAAGGTTGGGCATAGCCCAAGATTACAGAATAAAAGGAAATGCAAGTACAGTAAATGTAAAAACATTGTCTCTCTTATACAGCTATGACCCTGACTAACTGGCTAAGGACTGAAGCCTCAAGAGGTTGGACTCCCATGAGCGTATAGCTTGTATTTCAATCTGTGAAAGATTGTGCTTCTTATAGGATGCAAGGTTTAAAAACCGGTTAACCGATAACCGGTTCTGGCTGACCGGTTTTCCGGTTAGGCCGGTTAACCGATAACCGGTTCTGGCTGACCGGTTTTCCGGTTAGGCCGGTTAACCACCGGTTAACCTTGGTTAACCGGTGGGGGTATTTTCGTAATTTTTTCTTCTTCATAAATTCACTAAGGCTAAAAATATATTTTTATGCCAAAAATTTATACATTGGTCTATGAAAAGAGCTATATTATTTTTAATAAAAGCTCCTCTCACTCTTAAGACTTCATATTTGTTTTAGACAAAATGAATCTCTATTTATAGACCAAATTTCTTTGTATTTTTTAAATTCTATCGATGTGGGACTAAAAATGTGTAGTTAAAAATATTATAAAATATTCTTTGTACTTTTTATTAATGTGGGACTAAATAAAGTGTACATGCATGTATTATTATAAAGTGTACATGCATGTATTGATATAAAGTGTACAAAGTAATAATACATGCATGTACACTTTATTTAATCCCACATTCATAAAAAGTACAAAGAATATTTTATAATATTTTTAACTACACTTTTTTAGTCTCACATCGATAGAATTTAAAAAACATAAAGAAGGTTGGTCTATAAATAAAGATTCATTTTGTCTAAAACAAATATGAAGTCTTAAGAGTGAAAGGAGTTTTTATTAAAAATAATATAGTTCTTTTCATGGACCAATGTATAAATTTTTAACATAAAAATATATTTTTGGCCTTAAAATAAATTTTTGGTCTTAAAATAAATTTTAAGTTTTAAAAAATGGGTCGAATATTTGGGTCGGGTACGGGTCAGACCCGACCCGTAGACCCACAAACCCGCTCCAACTAACCGGCTACCGGTTTTGGATTTTTTACCGGTCAGCCGGTTAACCGTCGGTTTTTAAACCTTGATAGGATGTAAAATCATATGCAATGCTCACATCCTTTATAATTTATAATTTCTCTGCTGACAATTTCTGGGGGTCATAGGGTGTGTTGTTTTAATCTCCTATTCCTTTCACACAAATGTGCTAGGAAAGGGATGCTAGCATAGTCCATTGTACCCCCCAACAACTGAACTTGTGGGTGAATTTTTGTATTGTTTTTCATAATATCCCCTATCCTGATGGCTATTGCAGGAGATGGAGATTTTGCCCACTAAGTGTCCAAACAGCATTGTTAAGACAGCTAGTGATCTCTAGCAATAGGGATCTGGTGTAATGGCAGTTAAAGTATAGGTGTTGTAATGTTTCTTCCTCATTTCCACATAGTGGGCAGGACATATTTATATTGAGTCCCCAGCTTTGCAGTCTAGTTAAAGTGTTCAGACTCTTAACCTTAATTCTTCACAACAACATGGAGAATTTGGGAGGCTTTTTAGCCCAGATCTCTAGATTTATCTCTTGTAAGATGCCTCTGGGCCTTAATGTTTCTGAGTGTTTGGAGGAGGCAATTTGTGTGACCCTATAGTTACTCAGGCAGTTTATACATTTCCCTATTGTTTCCTTATTAGCTAGTATTGTTTTCCACATGTGAGAGTCCAGAGTAGGCCTACATTCTATTTTCCCAATGTTTCTTCCTTTGATGTACCTAATTTTTATCCAGTCTGCTAGTATGGAGTTATTAGGACTCCACATCCTCTTGTTCTTTTAACCAGTGCTGAAGCATTGGTTGCAATGAAATCCCTGACCCCTATTCCGTCTTCGCTCTTTGGGAGTGCCATTTTTTCCCAACTACTCCCTCTTCTCCCGTCTCAGATGGAGTTGTAACCTAGCCTCTGAATCTTTAACCATTCCACAGTTTATTACTACCGAGTGTTGCTTATCTGAAGAAGATTTTCACCATCTTCCTCAGACTTATGGAAATTTGCCTAATAGAAATCGCACTTGATAATATCTTTTAGGATTTCCCAACAATATTAAGAACAATATGCAGGGCTCTTCTCCTGATTAATCTGCAGCCCTGCGTATTGGCTAAAAAAAATATATACACACTTGATATGGACCGATGAGTAATGGCTTCCAATGGCATACAAGAGAATGTCATTAGCATACATAAGATGCGAGTTTGTTACTCTACGATTGACGGTATAAGTGTGAATTCTTTTTCATCAACTTCCTCAATGATCATTCTACTAAGGATACCTTGACTTTAGATTAGTGAATAGTTGGATGCAAGGTTTAAAAACCGACGGTTAACCGGCTGACCGGTAAAAAATCCAAAACCGGTAGCCGGTTAGTTGGAGCAGGTTTGTGGGTCTACGGATCGGGTCTGACCCGTACCCGACCCATTTTTTAAGACTTATTTTAAGACCAAAAATTTATTTTAAGGCCAAAAACATATTTTTATACCAAAAATTTATACATTAGTTCATGAAAAGAGCTATATTATTTTTACTAAAAGATCCTCTCATTCTTAAGATTTCATATTTGTTTTAAACAAAATGAATCTTTATTTATAGACCAAACTTCTTTATGTTTTTTGAATTCTATCGATGTGGGACTAAAAAAGTGTAGTTAAAAATATTATAAAATATTCTTTGTACTTTTTATGAATGTGGGACTAAATAAAGTGTACATGCATGTATTATTATAAAGTGTATATGCATGTATTATTATAAAGTGTACATGCATGTATTATTATAAAGTTTACATGCATGTATTATTATAGTGTACAAAGTAATAATACATGCATGCACGCTTTATTTAGTCTCACATTCATAAAAAGTACAAAGAATATTTTTAACTACACATTTTTAGTCCCACGTCGATAGAATTTAAAAAACACAAAGAAGGTTGGTCTATAAATAAAGATTCATTTTGTCTAAAACAAATATAAAGTCTTAAGAATGAGAGAAGCTTTTATTAAAAATAATATAGCTCTTTTTATGGACCAATGTACAAATTTTTCGCATAAAAATATATTTTTGGCCTTGGTGAATTTATGAAGAAAAAAAAATTACGAAAATACCCCCATCGGTTAACCGGCCTAACCGAAAAACTGGTCAGCCAGAACCGATTACCGGTTAACCGGTTTTTAAACCTTGGTTGGATGAGTGTGCCTTCAACAATAGCAAAAAATACATACAGAAGTTATACAATTTCTGCACCATAAATCAAATATATGGTGCGAAGTTCTCATTACTCCCAAAGAACCCCATGACCTGCATAGATGTATGACTGCCATCTCATGGTATCAAACATCTCCTTGAGGTATTTTTCCACAATATCCAAACACCCGTTTCTCCTATTTTCCTCTCTTTTCTCCCAAATTTCCAGCCACCTCTTTTTTTCTTCCACCTCTTTTTCAGGCAACCTCCTCGTGCGACCGACGAACAGCGACCTCCACCTCCGGCGACCGACGAATCCAGACAGAGGCTACCTCCGGCGAACGTCGCAAGATGATTCCGGCAACCTCCGACCAGGTCCGACGAACTTTTTAGACGACGCCTAGGCGACCTAGGCGTTCATGCGGCCAGATCCATCGAATGAACACCTAGCCGTATGTAAAACCATGATAAGATCTGCTGGATACTTTTTCGATCTTATCTGCCAAGCGTTTTTCAGTAAATTTTTTAGGAATATAAAGTACCACTCGATGTGAAGAGAGCTTTTCCTAGTTATACAATAAATAAACATATCCCCAACAACAATAATGCTCCAACCAAACAAGCCTTAATGGCAATGACACACACATCAAAGATTCAAAACAGAAGCTGAACATCCCTCGGGATCTGATGAAATCCACTACAATGTCTTAACAGTCCCTTGCCTCGAATTGGATCAAGGCATAGCTCTGAGTGGATTTCTCTCCAATGGAAATCTGAGTGGATTTCCTCTCTTTGTGGATTTCCACTGACACAATGAGAATATAAATCTGAGTGGACCCATGGAAGGAGGTGTATTCTTATATTTTTTTGCTCTAAGGTGATTCTTAACTTTTTCCACGGTTCCACACACTCTCTTTCTAACTGGTCACTGTTATTCATCCAATGCATTGGTGGAATTCTAATCTGAGTGTTCTATTGAGATTTCTATTCTCAGATCCAGAAACTAATCCAATCTTCTACTTCACTGTGGTTTGATCTCAATCATCTACAATCACCTTACTGACCAACTCTTGAGGTCCGATCTCATTAAACCTACAACTAAAGTTTCTACCAGTCAGATGTGCCATTCTGCAAGAACTAAGAAGTACGATCAGGTATGACCTGTGAAGGTGGAGAATTCACAGTCCAGTATTCCTCAAATCACAATCTCACAGATCTAGGTATTTGATTGACTAGCAAATACTAACTCATTGTAATGAATCAGTAGTCTCACATACTACACTAATAACTCCATGTCCGATAAAAAAAATTATTTTCATAATATGCATAAGAAAGTTAAGAAACGCACTCTTATCTTTAAAAGACATTTAAAAAAATATGAAAGATACTGTGAAATTTAAATATTGTTCCCTCATTTTCCATCAATAATACCTCAATAATATAGAATTCCTTCAAAAATGTATAATCGATTCGAGTACGGAAGAGAAATATCGATAACATGTCAAAGAGAGCACCAACTTCTGACTTATCATGTCGTATGTAATTAAGGAAGCATTTGACCAACCACTTACTTTCCTTTACCTGCATATTTAAATCTTATAGAATTAATCAATCCAAATTTACTATGTAATTTTCAACATTTTTAAAGTATCTATAACACAAGCATGCCATGCATACATGCATATATAAAAATGGAATAAAAACTCAAGAAGTTCTATAAAAGTCAAGATGGTCACCTAATAACATTTGACGAGTATTTAAAACAATGGAAACTAACAAATTATGCCTTAATATCAGGAAATGTGGATTCCCGTCTAGTGAAATTTCTATGGTTTCATTGTGGGACCCAAGGGCCTCAAAATAAACATCAAAAAAACAGAGCTGATCGATTGGTTAAAACCAACTTCATTGACTAAGGTGTGTAGCTTTATGTGCCAAGCATCCCTCTTCCATTGTTTCATCAGACATAATAGTGTTTAGACAAGACATATACCGAACTGCTAAAGAAAGCAAGTTTGTATGATCTAAGGAAGTGGGAAAGAATTTAAAATTTCTAAAATCCAAGCTGAGATGTACTCTAATTCTAGCATTGTCCGATTTTTTGAAATTAAGTTTGAGGCGAATATAGTGAGTGTCAACACTGGTCTTATTCATAGTTACCACTTACCATCCAGTGCCATTCATAATTGAATAATAGGCCGATAAATAATGGAATTTGACAACATACGAGCAAGAGCTGTACACTATCATAAAGGTGTGCAAGCTTTGGCAAGCTTATTTAATTCACCACATATCATGGTTTGGAATTCACCACTACGCGGTGTGCCACCACTAGGAGCATTTATGCTTTAGCGTGCTTTTGAGCCAGTGACATATTCATAATTATTTTAAAAACTCGTATTTCTATATATGAATCCCTAAAATATATCAAAATGCTTGGAATAATTCATATAACAAAGAAATACTCAAATATTAAAGACAAAATAATCGTACACTCGTACATATATTCAAAATACAAAATATGGATCGCCGGAGGATCTTCGAAAGTTGGAACTTGGGACCAAGAATCTGGCTGGACAGGAGAGAAAACGGGAAGCCCTAGGGTGAGGATTCCTGTTTTTGCGATTCAGATAGGAGACTGAAATAACTGAATCACGACAGGCCTAATTTAATTAATTACCCTCTTGAGGCGAATCATCCTCTCGAGGCACATCTGCGCAAAAGCGTACACTCGAAATCTTGGATAACGTGGTAAGTCGACATTCTACGTTACTGATCAAACTTCGAGCAGAGGTTATAGCATTTGATAATTTGAAAGATCTTTAATATGGGGATTCAGACTTTTCTAAGTCTTGGTACAAATTTCACTAAAAAATTTTAAAATTCAAGTAGGGGTTGTTTTCTAATTAACAAATTATGTATTCCAATTTCCAAATTCTTCTTTAGGAACTATCACAGGTCAAATATAAATTATAAAAAAAAATGGCAGAAAAATCATTTAGGGTATAGGGGAGATTGTGATGACACCACACCATTTGAAAAAGGAGAGACTTTCAGATGGATCTTATTCAAAGCTGAATGATCATATTCAAACCTGAAAATTTACACACCAGATAACTCTACGACTTCTCCCTTCATGATGAAGTTAAAGATCATTTTTAATGGAAAAACAATCAGTAAAATACATGATAAATATGATATTTATCTAGCGTTAGGGTTAGGGTGGACTATGTAAAAAAAAGGTACTGGACTACCACTAGCTGTCTTAATAATGCTATTTGGACACTTAGTGGACAAAATCCCCATCTCCCGCAATAGACATCAAGATAGACGACATTATGGAAACAATACAAAAATTCACCCACAAGTCCAGCTGTTGGGACGTTCACTGGACTATGCTAGCATCCCTTTCCTAGCACATATGGTGTGAAAGAATGTGAGCATTGCATATGAATCAACATCCTATAAGAAGCACAATCTTTTACAGATTGAAATACAAACTATACGCTCATTGGAGTCCAACCTCTTGAGGTTTCAGTCCTTAGCTAGTTAGTCAGGGCCACAGCTGTATAAGAGATAGACAATGTTTTACATTTAATGTTTTTTACATTTACTGTATTTGCATTTCCCTATATCTGTAATCTTGGGCTCTGCCCAACCTCTTTTTTCAGTAATGAAAAATTTAATTTCTCAAAACAAAAACAAAAAAGGAAAAATCCTAAATTAAATAGAGTAAAAACTTACTTTTCTTAAATTATGTTTGAGCTTAAAATTTGGTTTTTAGTTGGTACTTTGTTGAGAATCATAACTCATTTGTTTTGGAATTAGAGATGAATACCTCTAATTAAGCATTTAAAATATATATTTCGCATTAAATATATAGTTGATGTAAGATGTATAATAATTTTTTTTTTTAAACTAAAAAAAACACGCATAATTCCGATTAAACTAGCATATGCGTGTATGTCGAAATGTCAATCGCTTGTAGAGGGAATCCAATTTCTCCCATAGTAGTGCTATCTGCTGAGCATCACTGCTTTTTGCTGCAGCCCATTCATTAGTTAGTGTTTCAACCTCTTTCAGTTATTTCTATAAGCAGAAAAGGTCGTTATCACAAATTGTCTTACTTAGACCAGTTCTTGCAAGGGCTAGGTAATTCTGGTCCTTTAGATATGAATCAAATAATCTGAATGGTTTAACAGACTTTTGTTGCTGTCAAGGTTCCGGGTGCGCAAGCATATGCGCATATGCGATGATGCGCCCCCAGAGGGAGATGCGCGCATCTCTCTTAGCCGGATCCGGGTCGGATCCAGGTAAAATCCGACCCGGATCCAGGCCTGTTTTAAGTTATTTAAATAACTTAAAACAGTGTTTTGTTTTTATTTTTAAAAAAAAGGCAAAAAAATTTATTTTAAGACCTTATAAATTTTTAGCATAAAAATTTATACATTGGTCCATGAAAAGAGCTATATTATTTTTAATATAAGCTCCTCCCACTCTTTAGACTTCATATTTGTTTTAGACAAAATGAATCTTTATTTATAGACCAACCTTCTTTGTGTTTTTTGAATTCTATCGATGTGGGACTAAAAATGTGTGGTTAAATAAATTATTATTATAGAGTATTTTTTATGTTGTAGATGTATTAAAGAAGGCCCAGCCCAGCCCATTACGTTATTATTTTTTAAAAGCCTCTTGGGTTATTTATTATTTTCTTTTTATAAAAGCATCTCTTTTATAAGTTTAAAGAAACCCTAGCCATTTATAGAGCTATATTATTACGAAAATACCCCTAAATGATTAACCGGTTTTTAAACCTTGGTGTTACAATGAATTATAGGGTGTTATAATAATTAATAAATATATGTATTACAATAATTTTTCTATCCAATATATTTTTAACTAAAAAATTTAATTAATATAATTTAGATATATAAAAAAATATTAATTTCCTATAGTTTTATAAATATTTACGAAAATGCCACTGGCGCATCTGAGCGCATATGCTCAGATGCTCCAGGCGGCGGCGCATCGCGCAGAGGCGCATCCGGAACCTTGATTGCTGTAAGAGTGATATCTGCATTACCGCATGATCAGTGTATGATTCAAAGCAGAATTACACCCTTACCTCTGGGAAGATATTTATCCATTCCTGATTAGAGAAGGCCCGATCCAGCCTAGTTGACCAAAGAAATCAGCAGTTTATCTGTTATTCCAAATGAATTCTCTTCCAAATGAGGGGAGCTCCAATAGCAGAGCTTGATCAGTTGCCACTATGAATTCTGCTGGACCCCCATTTATTAAGTGTCTGGTAGGCCTCTTCTTTCTTCCAGGGATCTGATTTCATTAAAACAAGGTGATATATATGTAGTCACCGGTCTTAAAAATATTGCTCTCTGTTTAATAAAAAACAATATGCACATTGATTAACTGATTAATGGACTTGATCACATGTTCTTGGAATCGAGTATAAAAAGAATCATAAGCCCTCAGGGCCCTTAATGTTATTTTGTTAACGCAAGGTAGACTTCTCTGTTGATCTACATTCTGTTATTCTCATCTTTCCGACTATCCCTTCCACTGGAGGAATACAGTAAAACATTCAGATCAGACCTATTCTGAATTACCATAGCATCAAGATAAATACATTCATCTTCCAAGATCAATCTGCTAATGTTAAATTATCAATATATTTGTTTAGTTTGTAATATTCAGATCAGTAAAACCATTTCCCGATCTGATCAGATCAGTGAACAGAGATCATTCACGCACAAACACAAAAGAAGAAAAACAAGCAAGACAATTATTTCAATAAGTGTATATCCACTGGTGGTCCTCTCTGCGGTAATAAAAAGAAAAAATGTTCGGTGATTACAATGAGAATTAAGTCTATATTATTAGGTTATTTTGGTGAAGTCCCAAGATAACCGTACAAATGCAAACAAAGCATCTAAAGTCTCCATCCATGGTCATGTGACTTAATAACATATGCACATTAAGGGTATAATTGTCAATTGATAATCTCCATCACTTATGACTCTCCTAATACACTCTATTAACTCCTCAACATAGTTTACAAACTAGTTGGATAAAAATCCCATAGTCATGCATGGTGTGGTAAGAATAACAGATTGTTGTTATCCTTAATTGTGTTAATATACTATGATAGTATATTACTAGTATTACTACCCATGACTAATAGAAAGGGATCGAGTTCTCTCCCATTAATCCAAGATTAATTATATTTTAGAATCTCTTGCTGTAATGAGTCACACTGATAATGTATAAAAATTAACAACTTGAACATAAACCTTCCTGTTAGCAACATGTGCTTACATGCCTTAATTCAAAATCTACAGAAATGAAATAAGATAGAAAGTAGTAAAACTAAGGATAAAAAAGTAAGGTGGTGCCTAGGCATCAAGGACAAAAGTTTTATACATTTAACATACCTGAAGCAAGGTGAGTTCTAGTTCATTTTGAATTCGGAAGAATCTTCCATGTGACTTCCAAATTCTTACTAAAGTATCAAAGACAGGCCGATTATTATGCAACCAATCTGGCATTAATTTAACAAGAACAGAAATGAGATAAAGACCATGAAAATATGATTCAGAATTAGTAACCAAAGATCCAGATTGAAGTGGCAAATTATCAATCAAGGAACCAGCAGTTTCTTCGGATAAAGAGGAAGAAAGTGGCTGTGTTGTAGAGTCTGATGGAACAGCAAACTGAGGGAAAGCGTAGTCGAGAATCTTTTGTGGAGACTTTGCTAATTCCTCTCTTAAGGGTTGACCAACATCAGACCGAATGATAAACATAAACCTAGATTTTTTTTTTAACAAGAAAAATTATTTGTAATTTATAAATAACAAAATTAATTGATTGCACAAATAATTGTGTTCTTATACCTTCTAAAAAATTTGGGTTGGTCTAATCGAGCAAGAAAATATTCTGCAGAATCCGCTGCATATCTATTTAAAAATTTTGTAAGTGGAAAACGATATGGACTGTTAATTTCACTGTATATTTGTCCCTGGGGTAGAGCACCCTCCAGCTCAATTGTTAACGTCACAAGTTCATCTAAGAACTTCCCAGCTGCTGGGGGAAGTAGATGAAAAAGCTCGATCATTGCTGCCACAAGAAATAGAAAATTACAAACTTTCCAAAAAAAATAAGAAGAAAATGGAAAACGTATAAACATACCTGCGGCGACCTTTGGTTCATCACCAGTCTTCCAAGACTTTTGACTTTGTGCAAGTTTATCAGGTTCGAGCCATTTTTTCAAATGATCCAATAATTTAACACCCAAATTGACATTAAACCAGTTAGATAGAAGTTCAAGCAAACGAGCTAACCCCTGTAAAAGTGGCATCGAGAGGCTCTTTGTGTATGCTAAGTTTACAAGGATAGGTCTAAGACTACTCTGAAGAAGTTCCTTTGGCATCTTTTGTTGCTGAATTACCTATAAACACCCAAAACGACATTAGCATCTAATGCATCAATGTGTGCATTTTTTTTTGATGGATTAATGCTTTCATTGCTTAAAGTAGAGTAGGGGCAGAGCCCAAGATTGCATATGTAGGGAAATGCAGATAAATAAGATACATCAATGTGTGCATTGACTGCATTCAATACAGGCCATTGCAAAAGTCCTTAAAAACTCATATTGGATACTGGTAAAAAAGAACACATGTAACACCCACACAATCTTGCCTTGGTATCAGAAGGGAGGCGTCATTGAAGCATGCCGGGGCCTTCACTCACAAATCCCCACCTTGGGACCCGCATTCGACCTCCCATGGTTGCATTGCTTGGCACCTCTGGTCCAAAAGGAAGAAAGAGAAGGCTCAACTGCTCAAACAACACACCTTGAGACCTCCAGAAGATTTGACCATGGCTATTATCCGGGAGCATTCGGGTATATGGGTAGTTCCAAACCCGGATCCACCTAAAAGCCCAACAGAAATAGCACGGGGAGATAGCGTTGGCCACCCGCGCTATGGGGTTATAGAGTACTTAAACCATGTTCGGGACATGAGCCACTCCTTCAATTTTGATGATTTTAGGCAGGATTGTTGTTTCCAACCTCCTGGGCGGATGCGTTTGAACTTCCTTGGTTGCATTGCTTAGAACCTCTGGTTCAAAAGGAACAAAACGCTCAAGCAACACACCTTGAGACCTTCAAAAGTTCTCATCATGACTATCATCCGGGACATGAGCCTCACTTTTAAAACTGATGATTTTCGGAAGGATTATTGTTTCCAACATCCTGTGCTACTCAACTAGTTACTTGACCGCTAGTTCTAAGGCAGTAAGGCTACATTAAATCACCCATATATATGGCAAAAATATGTCTAATCAATAACATAAATGAAATAACTACATTAAGTCACCATTATGTTTATGATTGTCAGAGAAAAGAAATATTAATGAAAGATATTTATTTTGAAAACCTGACGAAGCCCTTCTTTTGCAACTGCAACAATTTCTGGAGTACGGCACGTAAGGGATTTGAAAAACATGGAAATTATCTTTGAACGCAATTCAGAATGAATTTGTGTTTTTAGATCTGCCCATGCCATCGCGGTACATAATAATTCAATGCATGCTGTTCGAAGTTTGTTTAGCGTTGTAGTTACTTTTGGGTTCATAAATTTCACAGCAAAAACAGTTTCATCTGCCTCAGCAATGTGCAAAGCTTCTTGCAAGAAATTAACAAGCTCGGGTGTCAGCTTTAGAAGAGGAGGTCTTAAAGCCAAAGAGAAGTTCAATGCTGTAACAGTACCAACCTGGATAAAAAAAACTTTTAATCGAAATCTAGTAAAGAAAATAAATGGGAAAACCAAAAACCTCAATTTTTAAATGAAATCTATGAATTTCAGAATCATATTTTTACCTGTTGCTCTACATTCTTTGTCCGTAGAGGACGAATAATAAGTGGTTGAATCAAAGTTGGATAGTGTGATTCAAGTAACTCAGGAACCTCACTGCCAGTTCTACTTGCAAGGAGTGCCAGACAAGATTGTACATTTTTCCTAACAATCATAGATGCATTAGGATTGAAAAGTTCAGTAGCAAGGTATTCAACAACTCCCTGAAAGCTTTGTCTGCGGGATTCATTATTAGCTTCATCAACATTATTTACAACACGAAGAACCTGGGTAAGAACCTGACTTGTTTCTTCCTGCTCTTTGTTTGCATGAGATGGAAGTCTTTTGAGAACATATATCAAGCCCCGTACTATTCTTACTTGAAATGTACATAGAGTTTCAACAGAAACTTTACCAACAAGAGCGCTCAGTCCCATTACTCCTCCTATTTGGGCTTGCCATGTAATTCCATAACAAGAGTGCAAAAGACGAGGTAAGAGTTGCTCAAAAACAGGAATCCTCACACCAGGAGGAGGAGAATAGACAGGATTTAGGGAAGGACTTGAGACCATCATAGGTGTAACGGGTCCTCCTCTTGAGGCTTCCATTCCAGAATGTTTGGATTGAGCGAGTAAAAGAAGTGTCTCGGAAAAAATAATCAAAGCATCCAGTGCTGCTATTGCATGTGTACGATTTTCATCAGCAAGGACCTCCACAATTGCATCAAGAAATATATGTGGATCCAATTCCTTCAGATTAGATACAGATCCACCCCTTGCTCTAGAAACTTGATTACTCACAGATGAAAATGCAATATGTTGTCCGGTAGATGAAGAACTTGTAGAATAATAATCAGCATGAAAAACTATAGCAAAATGGCGGCATACATTAACTATAAAATCATCCTTTGGATCCTTAGGGTCAGATAATGAACTAGCAACAATATTTGTCATCAAAAGAATTTTAAAAACAGACTTCTCAGCCATAAGTTGAGTCTTTGTCTTGACACCCAAATCAGCCTGCGGAAACATTAATTTGCTATTATAAAATAAATCATGTTAATAAAAGAATTTCAAAAAATATTAGGACTTCCAAGCCATTGATATTAATTTTAAAGATTAAATGATGTGATTTCAGATGATGGAGAAAGAAAATAACTATCAAGCAAAAGAGAGTAGGTAATTGAAGTTCTATCAAACATGTGAAAATGGAAATTTAAATTAGAGATTTAGAGCTGAAGATATAAACAAAACTAATACCTATGGAAAAGGTAAGCAAAGAAGACATTTATTTTGCAACTGGATAATAAAACAGTAAAATGCGAACTTCAGTTATTACTGCGATAACATGAAAAACTGAAAACTGAAAAAAAATAAACCTAGAGATCCATAGGCATACATCAGCCATGGTAAGGAGTCATTTATTTCAACTTCGTAACATCAGATCTCATCCTAATTCTACCATTTATCCGATAAACAGTCTTCATATTTCATAGATTCCCTCAGCATCCATGTATCCTTCAGCCTCCCTGTTCCATAAGACAGATCAGTCCAGATCTTTATCCTCACATAAGCTAGGACAACTCTCCTCCAAGATACTCCATGATGCGATGGTCAACATCATTACATTAACATGTATTCTTCTATGAGAATAAGTCTCTCAATATCATATTTCTAATTGTAATAAAAGTATTCCCAAGATACCCCATGACGGAAATTGTTAACGTACTGCACCTTGAAGCATTTTAAACACTCTATTTGTTAGTCACTAGTGATCCCCATAAAGTCCACATCCATTCTTATTATTTTTCCCAAAACTCCTCAATTTTGCAATCTCCAACTCAACAAACCTGATCATATGTATTAGTGAGAGTTAAAAAGTTATTTTGCAGTAAAAAATATAAAAAAACTAGGCTCCACCTCATCATGGACCGATCTTTTTTCCTCCTCTCATATATTTATTTTTTTCGATATTCCTTTCAGCAAAGTTACCACTTGTACCTCTACAGCTAAATTACCTGCCACCTAAATCTCCAATTGTACGAATTATTCCACCATCTTCACCGACACTAAAATATGTTTTTTTTAAGTAATTAAAATTTTCATTTAAAATGAAGGGCAACGCCCAAATTACATAGAGTTACAAAAAAATAAAAATACAAAAAGTTGAAGAAATGAGCAATGAGGCCCAATGACTCTCTCCCATAAGCTATGCAATCTAGTTGTACAATAACTAGACAAGCTAGCTGAAATGAGATCACCTAAACACGTTCATGAAGTTGAGAAGTTAGAGAGTGCAAGTACCTCTTGCTTGCCTATTATGCAATCTGGAAGATGAATCTAGAAGTCATTTCTTTTTCAACTGCTCTTATTCCAAGTCTCTCTTCTAATTCCATAAGCAGAGCACCTGAATTTCACTTTCTGGAGAAAAATGAATATCCCAATTCCCACCCAATCTAGTTCATATATTAGATTGGGGGATCTTACGGAGGCTGTGCACAAAGTCACACACCACTCTCCCACTTGGGGGCTCGTATGGAATGTTATTGGGTGTTTGTCGTGACATATGTGGATAGAGAGAAATAAAAGATATAGACAGCATGTTAGTAAGCCTTCTGAACTAAACCTTAAGGAGGCCATTAAAAACATCAGTCTCTCCTTTGATCCGAAGTGTTACAAGAAGAGTTGTTGTCACCCTTTGGAGACATCTATGATGGAAGTATGGGAAACCAAATCCTGAAACAGCGTATCTAGTTACTTTATAACTAGACTACATAGCTAATGGAAGAGAGTCAATAGGCTTCTTGTTCATTTCTTTTTACTTCTATTTTATATTTCTATACTAGTTGTAATTTGGGCATTGGCCTTATTTTTAAATGAAATTTAATTGCTTTAAAAATAAATAAATAAACTAGACACACTGCCTCAAGAAGTTGGTCTCCAATACTTCCATACTTGATGTCTCCAAAGGATGACACTCCGGCTCAAAGGAGAGACTTATTTCCTTAATTAACTCCTTAAGAACTACCTTAGAAAGCCTACTAATGTGCTGCCTAAACCTTTTGTTTCTCTCTAAGATCCAATGGCATTCCAGAGTAGCCCAAAAAGGGGGAGTGATGTGTGATTTTCATTGCAACTTCTGTAAGATCCCCCAATCTTATATCTGGGCTTGATTGGGTAGGAACTAGGATATTCATTGGCCTCTAGAAGGAGAAGTTTAAGTGCATTGACTGCAAACATGACAATGCCCCACAGAGCAGGCAATGTGGAAGCATATATTCTTTTTCTTTACAGTCTTTCCCACGCTCCATCTGGATTTTAAGTTTTACCCTATAATGGTCCCTATCCATTATGTGTTCGCAATACTACCCAAAATGCAAATCAACCAATCAAATTGAAAGATAGCTCACCATGTCACCATGGTACTTCAGAATAGTAGCACTAAAGTGTCCAAGACCGCTTTAATCTAGCCAAATCGCAGGCAGATCCAAATCCGGATCCAACCCGTTAGAGAAGAGGTTTTTCCTATTTTTTGGGATTTTGAAAAGAGTTTTCTTGCTGCTTCCATCAACAATCTTCTTTTAGCCTGTTTTCTCTCCACGTTTCAGCAGGTGGAGAGCTTAGTATGAAGAAGTTGTTGAGATGAGGTTTGCCGGATTCCGACTGTTTTCTTGGCGAATCTTGAATTTACTAATATTATATCTTTGCTCTACAATCTAAATAAAATCAAATATTGATATTGCATTATTACTATTATATTTTATAATATAAGTTATTCAAAAATATATAAAAAATAGAAGATATTGATTGATATATATACACAAACTTTGAGATATAACTGAAATCAGTTACAAGGACGCTACTGTCGCTACATCATATCAACCAAGCACAATAACTAGTTATATCAACAAAAGTTCCAAAAAAAATTATAAGAGATCATCGAAAAATTTGCCTCAGAGCTCTTGAAATGACCTTGCTCTGAGTGCCTTGGTCAACCTATCGGTTAACTATAAAGTAATGTATATATGATTGAAATAAGGCCAGTTTTCTTCAATCCTTTCTCGGAACTAATGGAAATCCATGACTGCATGTTTCATCCTGGTATGAAATATGGGGTTGGATGCAGAATGTAGCCACCAAGATGTCACACTGCTCCTGGATTCTGACCAATGATGTAGAAAAACTGTTGTATTGAAATTCAATCCAACAGTGCAGGCTTAGGAAGATCAGAAAATCAATCTAAGATCTAAATCCAGAAATGAAGATCGTGATCAGGATGGAATCCACCAATTTCATACACAATTGTGACAGGAATCCACCAATCGAGATCTAGAATGAATGCTGAAAAAAAAAAAATTCTAGAAAAAAAGGAGAGAAAGCAGAGATATAAGAATTACCAAAAATTCTAACCCCTTTCTTTTTCCACTCCTATTTATCCTCTCATTGTGTAAGAGTGGAAATCCACAATGAGAGTTAAGTAAAGCTTATTAAAGGATCAGAACCATGGCTTGAGACAATTCGAGCTTAAGACCTCTTAATGCAATGCAGGGGGGTAGAACAACCAACTACTGGATCTTCTTTATGCACATATCTCCCTCAATATATCACCTTCAGAGACGAGCCAGTGGAGAATGAAAACACGAACAAGCATTAAGATTGGAAAAAGATATTGTATGTAAAAATACTAGAACAGTACATAGAATTGTATTGTACCAATTACAAAATACAAACAATAAAGTAATTAAGGAAAAATCATACGACATGCATGAAATGAAATGGTGTATTATAATAGTAACAACAAAAATGAAAAATAGATTGAAAGTTCTAAACTCACTGCAGTATCAGCTGGCTCTGTTCTTGAGAAAACATCAACAGGAGAAACTAAGAATGCTCCTAGATGACTAGGAGATAATTGTTCACCTGCCATATTCCCAGTCATATTAAGAAGAGAAACCAAGCAAATTCTTAAAAACTTTATAGCCTGTTTTTTGTAAAAAGAATCCATGCTATTGCTATTTCGCATAACTGCATCTACTGTGAGATATATGCAACGATCTAGAGGTACCAAAAAAGGAGTGGAAGGTTCAAAAGTGAGAATCAAACGAATCCCGTGCTCAGGGTTCTCTTTGCACTCAAGACAGAGAGGTTCTTTCAAAAATCGTCTATTTCGACCACCCAATTTACCAAGTAATGTTAAAACTTTCCCACCCCATGGGTATGGGGCTGGCCTCAAATGTGACCATAAAGCAAGAAAAACATCAGACATCACATTTGCCATACTAGGCTCCAAGAAATCAGGATTCAAGCTATCAATCCAATGCTCAAGTGTCCTTAGGCCCAAACTTACAAGATCGTCAGATCCTTTTAGAGAAAAAACTAAAGGCCTCATTAAACGAGGGAGATGAGGAAGCAATGAACTTAAACGTGCTGGTAAAATAAGACATAACTCCAGAACAAGATCCCTTGTGTCTTCAGCCGTAGGTCCATCAATCATGGCTAATAGCATGTTCAGGCACGGTTGAAGGAAAGGTATAAGGTCTCTTAATAGGAGTTCGAACTTTGCACCAGTAAGAGTTCTGAACATGGTTCGAAGAAGTTGCATATAACCATGTGGCTTGTTAACCTCAGTAGCTTTTTTCATACATGTTTCCATTATACTTGGTACATGAGGCTGAAGGATACGCTCACAGTCAGCAGGAGCCTTAGAAGCCGCTACAAACAAAAACTTGAATAGTTGCAGAACAAGCTTTGAAGAAGGTTCATCAGCCAGCTTGAGAACATCAAGTTTACTGACTAGAAAATTAACCATAACCTCAGCAAATGGCCGAAGAACCTTGGGCAATTGTAACAATGAAGTAAAAATATGAATTAACAGATTATTACGTATCATGCAATCAAATAATTCAGGCAAGCATAAAGAGAACATGTCCATAAAATCCCGAGGCTCCAATATAGCTAATATTTGGGAAAGGTATTGAAGTGTGTCTCTTTCTTCATCTTTTTCTTTAAAAACAGCCAGGCAATGAATACCACTTTTGAAAACACCAGAAGCTTTGCGAACCTGAAAAACAATATAAAAGGAGTAAGCAGTAATTATGATAATTACTATAAATTTCCAATTCCTTAAAAAAAAGAACATGTGTTATTCTGGTTTAGACAACGTATATAAAAACATAAGATTATCAGTTCCAGTGTGATTGAAGCAACAAAATAAACAGGTGCCTTTCACAATACCTCATCCTCTCTAAGTCCTTTAAAAAATTGAGGGAGTAATGAACTAGATGACTGAGAAACTTGCATTTGCCCATGTGAAGGTGAAACCTAACCAAGTAAACAGAACAGTTAAGATTAAAAAGATACAGCTATGATTACAAAAAGAGCAGTGTACTACAATATAAATTGCACTACTACACTGGTATCCAATATAAAAACAAAATAAAAGTCAAGAACAGAAGCATAAAAGAAAAAAAGACCTGTGACCGAGGAAAGTGAGAATTGCTGATACTCCAAATAATCGTCTTCATTCCTGAAGCAAAGTTAAATATCAAGAATGACTAATTTCACGATTAATTGTACAACTATCAAAATAATGAATCATCCATCATATTTTGATCAAATTAAGTTTTTCAGTTAATAAAATCAAGGGTTGTACCCAAGGTTTAAAAACCGACGGTTAACCGGCTGACCGGTAAAAAATCCAAAACCGGTAGCCGGTTAGTTGGAGCGGGTTCGTGGGTCTACGGGTCGGGTCTGACCCGTAGCCAGCCCAAATATCCGACCCATTTTTTAAAACCAAAAAATTATTTTAAGACCAAAAATTTATTTTAAGGCCAAAAATATATTTTTATGTCAAAAATTTATACATTGGTCCATGAAAAGAACTATATTATTTTTAATAAAAGCTCCTCTCACTCTTAAGACTTCATATTTGTTTTGGACAAAATGAATCTTTATTTATAGACCAACCTTCTTTGTGTTTTTTAAATTCTATCGATGTGGGACTAAAAAAGTGTAGTTTAAAATATTATAAAATATTCTTTGTACTTTTTATGAATGTGGAACTAAATAAAGTGTACATGCATATATTATTACTTTGTACACTTTATAATAATACATAATAATACATGCATGTACACTTTATTTAGTCCCACATTAATAAAAAGTACAAAGAATATTTTATAATATTTTTAACTACACATTTTTAGTCCCACATCGATAGAATTTAAAAAACACAAAGAAGGTTGGTCTATAAATAAAGATTCATTTTGTCTAAAACAAATATGAAGTCTTAAGAGTGGGAGGAGCTTTTATTAAAAATAATATAGCTCTTTTCATAGACCGATGTATAAATTTTTGGCATAAAAATATATTTTTAGCCTTAGTGAATTTATGAAGAAGAAAAAATTACGAAAATACCCCCACCGGTTAACCGGCCTAACCGGAAAACCGGTCAGCCAGAACCGGTTACTGGTTAACCGGTTTTTAAACCTTGGTTGTACCCTAAGAGTTACAATGGAAAAGCATAAACAATATAAATATATGTAAGAACAATAAGCTCTGAAAGTATGGGAGACCAACCTCCTGAGGCAGCGCATCTAGTTACTGTATGACTAGACTACATAGCTAATGGGAGAGAGTCAATGAACTTCTTGCTCATTTCTTTTTACTTCTGTTTTTATTTCTATACTCTATGTAACTTGGGCATTGCCCTTATTTTAATGAAATTTAATTGCTTTCAAAAAAAAGAACAATAAACTCTACTAGACTCTTTCCACATAGCCATGTTGTCTGCAAAAACATCAGACTATTTGCCTCCAGAGGTTGGTCTCCCATATTTGCATTGAGCTAGTCTCCAAGGGGTGACAACAGTTTTTCTGAAGCATTCAGGCTTAAAGGAGAAACTGATGTCCTTGATGACTTCTTTTAGTACCACTTCTGGTGGCCTAAGAGTGTGTTGTTTCCACCTTCGATTTCTTTTTGTCCATATATGTCAGAACAAAGTACCCAATGCATTCCATAGTAAGCCCAAAATTGGGCAATGATGTGTTAGTTTTTGACAAGCCTATGCAAGGTGCCCTAACCTGATATCTGGGTGGTTTATAGTGGGTGTGACTCGGCTTCGGCTTGGGTCCGCGTTTGCTTCTACTCGCGTCTGTTCTGTTTTATGCGGGAGGGTTTTGCACGAGGGTTTTAGGGTATTATTTATTATTTATCCGGGTAAAACCCGATGACCCGACCCGCCGACCCAAACCAGACCCGTCTAGCGCATACAACATGTATGCGGGGGTCTGGAAAACCGCATGGTCGTTTATGCAGCGCATAAACGACGCATAGGAAAGCTTGGGTATGATAATGTTTAGTATTTTCCAGAATATATCATTGAGGGATTGAGTTAGGGAAAGTAGGATGGTTCTGGAGTAGGTACAGTTGAAAAAAAGGTGGCTTCTAGTTTCATCTCTTGCATGGCAGAGGATGCAGGTTGGTCGTATTGGCGTATCTTTGTGGCTCTTGTATCAGAAGACAGGGGGTTCTCCTTGTCTGATACCTCTCTGGTGTAGATGAAACTTCCACTAGTATTGAGAAGGAGGTTGTTGAGATGCAATTCCAGATTATTTTGCATATAAGAGAGGGAAAACCATATGCTTTGTCCGTGGATATAATAGCCTCTCATTTGACTGTGTCAAATGCCTTTTTAAGGTCAATGCTAAGGTAACATCTCTTTGGTGTTATTTTCCTCCCATATTCATACAACATTTCATCTACTAGCAGGGTATTGTCTGATATGAGTCTTCCATGGATGAAGGCTTTTGCCTTTGGGAGATTAGTTGTGCTACGACCTCATAAATATATGTAACATTTGTTTTTTGATAAATTAAAATTTTCATTTCTGAAAATAAAGGTGAGGCAGTGACCCAAGATTACAAATATAGGGTAATGCAAATACAGAAAATGTAAAGATATTGTCGCTTTCTTATATAGTTGTGACCATGACTAGTTAGTCATGGACTGGTGCCTCAAGAGGCTGGACTCCCATAGGCATTACACGCAATGCTCACATCCCTCAATATGTCTTTGCTGATAATTTCTGGGAGCCTAAGAGTGTGTTGTTTTATTCTTCTATTTCTTTCGCACCATATATGCCAGCAACTGACTTTATGTGTGAATTTCTCAATTGTTTCCATTATGCCCCACATTCTAATGTCATTTGTAGGTATAAGAAGGTTATGTCCTCTCATAACCCATACCGCATTGTTGAGACAATTGGAGACCTCTAAGAGTAAGTGTCTGAAGTATTGACAGTTGAAGAAGAGACGTTTTATGGTCTCTTCTTCCTATACACAAAGATGGCATATTGTTTAGAGATTGATACCCATCTTTAAAGCCTAGTGAGGATGTTTAAACTTTTGACTTTAAATCTCCATGGGAGCATGGAGAACTTGGAGGGCATTATGGACTAGATGCCCAGGTCTAGTGTTGGGATAATCCCCTTAGGCTTTAATGTTTCAGAGTGTTTGGAGGTGGACAGTTGGTAGGTTCTATAGTTGCTTATGCACTCAATAGAGGTTCCTATTATTTCTTTGTTTGCTATGATTGTCTTCCACATATGAGAGTAAAAATTGGGTTTGCAAACAATTTCATCAATGGGTCTCCCCTTTATGTATCTAGCTTTTATCCATTCTGCTAAAAAGGAGTTATTTGTCTCCCAACATTTCTCAGTCTTTTTTACTATTGCAAAGAAATCCCTCACCCCTATCCCCCCCCCTCTTTCTTAGGGAGTGTCATTTTTGCCCAACTACAGTAGTTGAACTACTACATCTCCTACCGTCCCAAATGATATTGTATGCTAGACTTTAGATCTTTTAAATTATTGTGCAAGTCAAGGTAGTTCCATTTGCCCAATATTGGAATTTTCCTAAAATGACCCAGTTGACTATTCTATCTGTAAAGGATAGGCACTTGCCCTTCCATTTGGCTAACATTTTTGCAATGGGGACTATTAACTTCCAACAAACCAAATGAGTTTTCCTCCTACCTGTTATGGGGAGCACTAGATAGCTGATAGGAAGTGCTCTTACTGGGAACTTAAGGATGCTATGAATGTCCTAATCATTAGCGCATACCTTTGAATAGGTAGCTGAGCTTTTCTCCTGATTAATCTCTAGCCCAGAAAACTTGGAGAAGGAATCAAGTCTCCTTTTAATGGTCCTAAGAGATTTACGGTTTGCCTTAAAGAAATTTAACACATCATCAACATATATAAAGTGACAGATTGAGACCCCCATTAACAATGTAGGTTTCCATCTTCTTATCCTTCACCTCTTTCTCAATCAACCTACTTAGATTGTCCATTAATCAAATAAGATTGGTGATAAAAGGTAGGCCTGCAAAACAAACCGAATTCGAACCGAATACCATCATATCCGAATTCGAATTCGTTTAATATCCGGATATCCGAATTCGGTTCGTTTACTATCCGAATTTGAATTTTGATATCTGAATTCGAATTCGGTTAAAATAACCGAATTCGAATAATATTTATAAAAAATAAAAAAAAATTATTAAAAAAAATATTTATAAAATTCAA
Source organism: Zostera marina (assembly GCA_001185155.1). Taxonomy (NCBI): domain Eukaryota; kingdom Viridiplantae; phylum Streptophyta; class Magnoliopsida; order Alismatales; family Zosteraceae; genus Zostera; species Zostera marina. Next base: position 182,365 of record LFYR01001368.1, read on the forward strand.
AAATAATAACAAATATATACTGTAATTAAAAAATAAAACATAAAAAATATTTTTAAAATTTTATAAATAGACCCTCAATAGTAAATAATATTAACAAGTTATATATAAATTTATAACATTTAAAGGTTATATATGTAAATTTATATTTTATAATAATATAAATATTTAATTTAAACGAATCGGATACCCTGATATCCGAATTCGGTTCGTTTAAATCCGGATATCAAAATTGATATCCGAATTTGAAACGAATTTGAAACCGAATTCGAATTTCGGATATTCATTTACAGGCCTAATAAAAGGTCCCCTTGTATGATCCCTCTGTAATTGATAAACGGAGGAGTAGGGATCCCTCCACCAAGGTTTAAAAACCGATTAACCGGTAACCGGTTCTGACTGACTGGTTTTCCGATTAGGCCGGTTAACCAGTGGTTAACGTATTTTCGTAATTTTTTTTCTTCATAAATTCACTAAGGCCAAAATTTTATTTTTATGCCAAAAATTTATACATTTTCATGGACCAATGTATAAATTTTTGGCCTTAAAAAATGAGCCGGGTATTCGGATCAGGTACGAGTCAGACCCGACCCGTCGACCCACCAACCCGTTCCAACTAACCGGCTACCGGTTTTGGATATTTTACCGATCAGCCGGTTAACCGTCGGTTTTTAAAGCTTGGTGTAAAGGAGACTAAATCCTTCACTGCCTGAGGACAATGAAGGTGTTGGGGAAATCCACTTGAGCCTCAACTAGAATATACAGAATTTCGTGGGTTTACATGTCCACGTCCGAAACAGGTTCCTCTTCATCAAGGAACAGATTGAAGGAAATTTCTGAAAATAGTTGATGAAAAAGAAAACAAAGATTTACTATGTATAAAAGAATTATATTGATGGTGAGACAAGATGTATGTCTAATCCATGTCTAATATATAAAAGAATTATATTCAAAAAAAAGCAAAATAACATAAATGGGAAAATGAACATAAAGATAAAAAAAGTACCCATGACCAATGTTTTTATTAAATGTTTGTAATCGTTAACTTCCTTGGAATGTTCAAGAGGAGGTTGCATGTTCAAAACTGCCTGCATTAAGTTCTAATTAGAAAGTCAAATATAGAAAATAGCAAGGTTTAAAAACCGACGGTTAACCGGCTGATCGGTAAAAAATCCAAAACCGGTAGCCGGTTAGTTGGAGCGGGTTTGTAGGTCTACGGGTCGGGTTTGACCCGTACCCGACCCAAATATCCGATCCATTTTTTTAAAACCAAAAATTTATCTTAAGGCCAAAAATATATTTTTATGCCAAAAATTTATACATTGGTCCATGAAAAGAGCTATATTATTTTTAATAAAAGCTCCTCTCACTCTTAAGACTTCATATTTGTTTTAGACAAAATGAATCTTTATTTATAAACCAACTTTTTTTCTGTTTTTTTAATTCTATCGATGTGGGACTAAAAAAGTGTAATTAAAAATATTATAAAATATTCTTTTTACTTTTTATGAATGTGGGTCTACGGGTCGGGTTTGACCCGTACCCGACCCAAATATCCGATCCATTTTTTTAAAACCAAAAATTTATTTTAAGGCCAAAAATATATTTTTATGCCAAAAATTTATACATTGGTCCATGAAAAGAACTATATTATTTTTAATAAAAGCTCATCTCACTCTTAAGACTTCATATTTGTTTTAGACAAGGTTTAAAAACCGGCGGTTAACCGTTGTTGCAGCCACTGTTGCTGCCCAAATTCGTTTTCAACCAGATCCTAATGTTGTGTACCACAAATCCATACCGTTGGAGGTAATTTCGGATAAATCGAAAAGACCTACTAAATCTACAGATTTGGCATGGAAATATGGAGTAATCAACGACTTCTCGAAGTCCTATCAAGTACAATGTCTTTTATGTGGAAAAACCAACAGTGGTGGAATAGGACGCTTGAAGGAACATCTTACCGGAGATACTCACGGTACAAATAATGTTCAAAAATGTCATTATACAACCATTGTGATTGCAAATGAATTGCTGGAATATATGGGGAAAATGAAGAGGAAAGACAAGGCTCCCATCATCGATATCATCAAATTGCAGAAGAAATCAAAGAAATCGCATAAAACAATTTCAACTTCAAAATCAAGTGTGCTAGGATCAAACAAGCCATCAACATCTGGATTATTAAAGAAGATGAATGCTTTGGGTTTGGAAGACAACGAAACAGTCCACGACGTTGTTCGAAAGAGGAATACTTCCAAGTCGAAACAATCATCAATTGAAGATCATATGAAAAAGGAAGCCAAGACTATTGTGGATGACATAGTGGCTGAATTTTTTTATTCTAGTGGAATTCCTTTCAATGTGGTTCGTAATCCACTTTTTGAGGTATGAAATTAGTTTTCTCAATTTTTAACATGATTTATTAAGTCTGATTTTTACGT
>LFYR01001368.1:189311-283072 GCA_001185155.1 Zostera marina
TTCAAAATGGCAAAGGAAGGTGTTAAGAACAATTTCAACAATGTGGAAAGAGACTACAAGCCAATCTGGGAGATCATGGAAAGAAGATGGGATAAACATTTTCAAAGTCCTCTTTTTAAAGCGGGTGCATTTCTGAATCCAAAATCATTTTATGAGCTAAGAAGGTACTAATGAAATTAAATAACATTACTTTAATTTCATCACTCTAAAATTCTAAATTTTTTTTAACTCGCTTGATCCGGATGCCAATGCTTGTGAGGAAGCTTTTGAGGATTGTATGGAAAGAATGATTGAGGATGTGGATCTTCGAACTAAAATTGTGTTTGATTCAGCCCTCTACAAAAACAAACATGGAAGGTTTGGAAATGCCGTGGCTATCAAATCATCGACGTTTATAGATCCAGGTAAGAATTCTGAAATTCTTATGAATTTTAGAGTATGAATTCAAATTCTGAATTTTTTTTAGTAATATGGTGGGATACCATTGGGGTTTCTACACACAGATGATGGACTCACTTGGGCTACAGTAGAGGAGGCTATGGGAATACATGAAAGACTTGGAGCCTACACAAGGAGAGCTCAAAACGTAGAAAATGATGATATCTAGATATCTAGATATCTAGATATCTTAGGCTTAGGATATTTTGAATTACTGAATTACATTATGGAATTAATTACTTATTTGCATTACTATTTTGAATGACTATTTTGAATTACTATATTGTTTATGATATTTTTATTTATATAAACAGGGATATAAACATGGATATAAACATGGGAAAGATATATAAGTATATAACATAATTTCTGTTTTTTAAAAAAATTACGAAAATACCCCTACCGGTTAACCGGTCTAACCGGAAAACCGGTAAGCCAGAACCGGTTACCGGTTAACCGGTTTTTAAACCTTGGGTGAGAGTCTTGTCGACGTTGTTCGTAATCGGAAAAAGCAACCACTCATAGTGGAATGTCTGAAGAAGGACGAAAGACTTATAGTAGACAAGCTTGTGGCTAAAGCCTTCTATTCAGCTGGTATTCCATTCAATGTCCGAAATAATATTGACTTTCATGTATTTTTCAATACAATTTCTGATAATAAATGTGAATATTAGATTTTCAGAAATTAATTCCAATTTTCTGAATTAAGGTTATGTTTGAAGTTGTTGGTCGATATGGATGGGGTTATGTTCCTCCCACTGTGCATAGGCTTCGAGATCCACTTTTGAATGAAGAAGTGGCTTCTTTTGATGACATGAGAAGTAAACATGAAGAGAAATGGTCCATTAACGGATGCACACTCATGTCTGACGGTTGGACGGATCAGAAGGGAAGATGCATAATCAACTTTTTGATCAACTCCTCTGCTGGATCTTTTTATTTGTACTCTATTGATGCATCCGCCCATGAAAAGAATGCTGAATTTCTAGCACGTACCCTTGATGATGCGATGCAGAAGGTTGGGGGGAAGAACGTCGTCCAGATTTGCACAGATAATGCTGCCAACTACGTGAGAGCAGGAAAAATTCTGATGGAGAAGTATAGTTATCTGTATTGGACTCCATGTGTGGCGCATTGCATTGACCTAATACTGGAGGATATTGGCAAGATACCTTCATTTAAAAAGGTGATTTTATCAGGCCGTCAGATCACTACATATGTCTACACGCATTCAGTTCTTCATGCTGAGTTTCTGAGATTAAGTAATAACAAGATATTATCCACCTGCAGAGGAAGACAACCAATTGAGGACAATTGTATTCCAAGAGGGTAGATTTGCGAGTTGCGAGTTGGATTGGCAGAAGTGGGTAGATATTGGACATGGAGAGGAAGTGCATAGGAATGTCTTTGCTAGAGCTTTCTGGACAGGTGTGGAAGATTGTTTGAAAGCATCTCAGCCTTTAATTGCTCTTTTGAGATTGGTGGATACAGATGATAAGCCATGCATGGGGCATGTCACTCAATGTTTTGAGAAGGCGAACAAAACAATTGAAACTCATTTTGAAAACAAACCTGGAATGTTGAGAAGTCTAAAGGCTATCATGAAGAAAAGATTAGATAAACACTTCAACCATGATTTGTTTGAAGCTGGAGCATTTCTAAATCCCAACTTTTACTATGGGTTGAAGAAGTAAGTCTTTTCTTCATGTTATTTGATAATTAATTTTGAAAACCTATTATCCAATTACTAATATATTTCCTTCTAACTAATAGGACAAGAGTTGGGTTTGAGAAGGCCTTAGCTTATGAGGGAAAGTTTCAAAAATGTTTTCTTCGAATGATTGATGATGATGAACGAAGAACAATAATGAATCAACTAACTCTCTACAAAGAAGGAAGGGGTCATTTTGCATCTAGGTTGGCTACTCAAGCCATTGCCACAACAGATTCAAGTAATGGTTTCATAATTCTGATTTGTGAATCTGAATTATTTAATATTAATGAGTCTAATTTGGTTTTTGGAAATTGCAATTGCACAGTGTCTTGGTGGGGTTCATATGGCATATCTACCCCAGCATTGATGATTGCGGCTAGACGTATTTTAGGACTTTGTGTCACTGCTTCTAGCTGTGAAAGAAATTGGAGTACCTTTGATTTTGTAAGTATGAAATAGTAAGTAATGTGTCTCTGTGTATTTAATGAAGCTGAAACAAGTTATCTTTCATATAACAGATTCACACGAAGAGGAGGAATCGACTAGAGGCCGACCGATGTAGTAAATTGGTGTTTATTAATTACAACCGGCGATTGAAGGATCGTTATGAAGAGAAATGCCTTAGAAACGACTTCGACCCCATTGTCGTTGAAGATTTGAATTGAAGTAGTGAATAGATGACCGGTGAAGACGGTCCTTCAAATGAATTTGTTTATGGTGAAGAAGGTTTAACTTGGGCGTCTATTGAAGAGCTATGGGTGTCAATGAACCTATTGGACCATCAACAAGGAATAGGAGAGGAGCTGAAGTTGAAGAGGATGTTGAGCAAGCTCCTTAGAGCTTAGAGCCTTAGACTATTGTTAATTATATAGTTTTAGACTTTGTCATGCAATTTCTATTTTCTATTTACTATTTAGACTTTTAAACTTTATTGGGTCATTGGAACACTTTTTGCTATATTATATTATTCATATATTATGGAAATATCAGGGGTAATTTTAAAAAATACATGTAAATATAACATGTCGCATATTTACGTATATGCGCGTATATGCACGCATATACTTATATGCTTAAAATGCCATCGCATGAACGCATAGACGCATAGAAAACCTTGGTTGAGAATAAGAGTGATCAACAGAAAAAAGAAAGAGCAGGGAAAATAAAAGAACACGAGAATTTTTTATGTGGTTCCACCCAATGATGGTGTACGTCCACGATAGTGCACTAGAATGATGGTGTCTAAGCCCTATTACAACTCACACAACTTACACACAAGTTTAATATAAGAGTAGTTATTTATAGGGATTATTTTGGGCCATTTCTAAAATAATGACTCATTAATTGGCCTTGTAACCGACCTTTTAATTGGCCAATTAAAACAGTCTCCATACTTGTACCTCAACACCTAAGTCCTAACACATGATAATAAAGCAATTGGTGTGAATAACTGAATATAATAAAAATATAGTTCAAGCATGTCACCTGTATGGGAACTTCAAGCTTCAATCGCAAATTAGAGTGATCTCTTCCCTCATCACTCTCATCCAACAACTAATGCAAAGACAATCAAGTATCAACCATCAAATATTCAAGTGTTAATAATCAATTAAGAATTAAAACACATAATAAAAAGGAAAAGAAAAGGTTAAATAGTGATATTAAGGTAGTAACCACATGGTATAGTGGTATGACCTTGTAGGCTTGTACAATAAAAATAGTTTGGAGTTCAAGTTCCATAGACATAAAAGTTAAATAAAAATAACCATTTGGAAAAAATAATAAATCATCTCACATATAGTATATAGTATGTACAAATAAATGAAGTTTCAAATTATCAAAATGATCAGATTGATTAAAATAAAAAGACAATAAAAATATTACCTGTGGAATAATGTGTTTCAAGGTGCCAAATTTTCCTACAAAAGCATCCAATATTCGACCCTAAATGAGGAAGAATCTTATATGAATATGAGAATATCATTATGATTACTAGCTTAAAAAGATAAAATATTCAGTATAAAAGACCATTCTCATACCAACAACACTCGTGAATCATCCATACTTTGATGATCGATGCCCTTCTCATAAATTGGCTCGACCTAAAAAAATTAGCATTGTTAAATGGACATAAACAATGTTCGACAAAGGATCCCCATCTATGGAATTTTGTTCGAGACTTCAAGTTATAATTTAATTCATGAACCTCCATGTGTGGAGACTAATTCATAATGGTCCATTAAGTCACATTAGTATTTAATGTGATCTGAGTTAATGAACTGGAGCAATTACGGTAATCTTGAGAATTTAACTCAAAATAACGAGCTCTTATCAATAGCGTGTGTAACGAGCTATTATATTGAAATTATAATGTAACTTCTGGTAATTGTGTGTGAGTTGACCAAGAAATATACCCCTTGTAGTTGGCATTTCCTTGGACAGATCATGTTACAAGATTCTTAGTGTACTTGTTTTATAATTTATTTTGAGAGCACTTCTGACGGCCTAAGGGTGTGGTTCCTTAGTCTTTTGTTCCTTTCGGCCAAATATGCCATGATGCGCTGCGTATGATGTTCCAATGCAGCCCTCAACATCATAAACATCCAATTGGATCTTATATTCTTATTAGTGATGATCAACAATTATAACTTAGTTTAATATATGAATTAAGATACAACAGTACAACACTATCCCAAAAAGAATAAGTAGATCTTATCATGTAGATGGATAAACGTGTGAGACTATCTTATCATAAAGATAGAAAACAATGTAAATAGATAAGAGTGGAACTCTATCTTAACATATAAGTCATTGTAAGTATATTTGATGATATACAATCTCTATCTAGGTTCAGGATGCGCCTTTGCACGATGCGCCACCACCTGGAGCATTTGAGCTTTTGCGCGCAAAAGTACGCCTTTGCGCCAGGAAATTCATATATTTTTTATATATCAATCCTAAAATATAGGCATGCCAATAAAATAATCAATTAAATTTTTTAGTTAAAAATATATTAAATAGAAAAATTATTATAATACATATATTTATTAATTATTATAACACCTTATAATTCATTGTGACACTATAATTTATTTAACACATGTACATTTTATTTAGTCCTATATTGATAAAATATAAAAAATACAAAGAACACTATAATTTATTTAACACATGTACACTTTATTTATTCTCACATTGATAGAATTTAAAAAGTACAAAGAATATTCTATAACAATAATTTATTTAACACATGTACACTTTATTTAGTCTCACATTAATAGAATTCAAAAAGTACAAAAAATACTTATAATTTATTTAACTACACTTTTTTAGTCCCATATCGATAGAATTCAAAAAACACAAAGAAGGTTGGTCTATAAATAAAGATTCATTTTGTCTAAAACAAACATGAAGCCTTAAGAGTGGAAGAAGCTTATATTAAAAATAATATAGCTTTTTTCACAGACCAATGTATAAAATTTTGGCATAAAAATTTATAAGGTTTTAAAATAAATTTTTTGTTTTTTGGCCTGTTTTTTATTTAATTCAGGGCCGGATCTAATATAGAACAGGACTGTTCTATGGGGAGATGATAAGAAGATCTGGGAATACTTCTTAAATCGGGAATGAAATAAGAATCAACAAGGCATCCACCAAGGATTCAGATCTGATCGGAAATGGTGGAAGAAAATAAAGAGAATAGAAGAAAAGAAAAACAGGAAAGTAGAAAATCGGGGAGAGAGAAATACCTTCACTAATATCAAAAAAACTAACTCCTCCTTTGGGTCCACTTGGTCTTTTATACTCACATTGTGTGTAGTGGACAACCTCCACAATGTGAGTTAATTGGCTTCAAAGGTGAAGCACAATGGCTCGAGCCATCTCGAGGCCCTCTGTTAATACTTCCAATATTAGAGGTAAAAAGGTCATTTGCAGAATTACACAAAGAACTAAGATGCTCTGCATCAAGATCCGACTAAGATTTTGGAGACGCAATTGCGCATAAGTGCGCATCTGATTCCATGATGTCTATATAAAGAGACATAATGAGAAAAGGAAAGGGACAATTCCCATTCACCAAATACTGAGTCTGTCATTCATAGATCTCAGATCTGATATCACTATATCAGCTATTGTTTTATTGCATTCATCGGCTAACCTCTCGATAAGGGTAAAGACAATCTGCTAATAGAGTTATATATTCACACCAGTAAAGTTTTTTTGGAAAATCGATTCAGACTGCTGATTCTTAAAAAAATACGCCTAACAAAGAAAATGTATCAGATTTGAATGAAACAATGAAATAATGGCTATATAAATAAAGGCACGTTTACACTTACCAGATTCAACATCAGCCTAGCAGAAGTGGTGTGGATCGCAAGAGTTAATGACGGATCATGCATATTGCGTGAAAAAAGGTATATTATTCGAGATAACTGCGAAATAATAAATACTTTTTAGACTTAATAATAAATTTAAATAAAGGGTAATTTTTATATCAAATAGGGAAAATTTGAGATTTCAATGCATACATTTACATGTGATGAAAATGGGAAAAACTACCCCCTCCAAATATACATATGCACTCATGTCCACACCTAGGTTAAGAGTTTTTTTTTATGAAGGTAAAATTTCATTAGAAATGAAAGGAGCCCTGCCTAGGATCACAATATATACATAAAATCAAAATAAAGACAACCCCTTAACAGACAAGCCATGTTTGTGAAACAGGTTGTGTCCTCTAGGGGTAGCAATATAGAGAAACATAAGCAGTACACAGATCTTATAGAGAAGAACAACAATGCATCATAGGACAGAGTTATGAGCCTATCCAATGCACCATTGCATTCTCTTCAGCCAAACCCAGATCAGGTGGATTCGCTTTAACCTCAAAACAAATTTTAAGTCCCTTATCAGCTCAGCTAATAACAACATCCTCCGATTTAAAGTTGCAAGTTTTACACCTTCTATTCCTCTCTTGCCACAGGTGTCATGTAATGCCTCCAATTAATGTCCAAAGTAACCTTCAGCAATTTGAGCCAAACCTTGGAGATTGGATACAATCTAACACATCCCCCAATCTAATGTCCCCAACCTGTGGTACCTGCAAACTCAGAATGGTCGGTATTCTCAAAGCAAGCTATAAGAATGTGTCTAGAGAAAGGACATTTGAAGAAGATATGGGTTGGGATCTAACTACTATGTATCAAGTATTCAAGTTACTCTCAAGCCTCAGTCACTATTAATCCAAAGCGAAAAAGTTTCTTCTTGTCATCAAATGCTTATCTTAGCACTTAACCAGAAAAAGCATAGTTAAGGGTCTCACCTGGGAGGGAGAAGAAGAACAGCTCTAGAGTAGATGCAATTATAGAATAGATGATTTCGGGTTTCATCCTAGAAATTGCAAAGGAGACATGCTGCTAGGATTTGCACCCCCTATTCCCCTAGTTACTAGAAGGTGTTACGACTTGAGGTGCCCTCCACTTAATTCTTCAAAGCATAATGGAAAATTTGGTGAGCATGTGTTACCAGATTCCCTCAGCCACCTGGTCCATGTACTCCCTATCTCTTATGGCTTCTATTATCCCTCCTAGTTTATTGATGTGGGAGCCTGATCTCCATATAAGATTATAGTTGGCTTTACAGTCAAGACTACCATTTATGATCTCAAAAGTCAACCCAAAATCTATGTTAGCTAATAATGCAGACCTTGAAACCTTCTCCAGATTCTTGGGGTTGGAAATCAACCATGAAAAGAGTAGTACACACTACTCCACGTTGGTAGAAGACCTCCACCATATACAAGGGATTATACATTATAGAATTTCCTTCCAAGACAATTTTCCCCTGACTAAAGCCTCAGGATGCGCCTCTGCTCAATGTGCCGCCATTAGAGCATTTGAGCTTTTGCGCACCTTTGCGCCAGTGGCATTTTCGTAAATATATAAAAATAAGGGAAATTCACATATTTTTTATATATCGATCCTAAAATATAGGCATACCAATAAAATAATCAATTAAATTTTTAAGTTAAAAATATATTAGATAGAAAAATTATTATAATATATATATTTATTAATTATTATAACACCCTATAATTCATTGTAACACTATAATTTATTTAACACATACATAGTTCAAAAAAGCTTAAAGCGCTCCCAATTTCCAGGGAACGCTTTTCAGCTTTTATAGCTTTAAACGGCGCTTAAAGCGAAAAAAGCGACAGTGGCATAATTGTAAATAAATGCAATTTTTAAAAAAATTGCAAATATACCCCTGTTTATATATATAATTTTTTCAAAACCTGTACATGTATGATGTATGATTAAACATAAAATATATATAAACCTGTCAATATTTGCCCATCATCTTAAAAATACACATCCAAAACAAATGCATCCAAGTTATTTGAAAAAAACTATCAAATCATTTACCCTAATTATCTAGACGAGCACCTAATTTTATATTATCTAGGTGAGGTCTAGGGTTTGGGTAAGAAGTATGAGTGAAAGTGAGGGTTAGGGTTTGTTAGAAGAGTAGAAAGGGAAATGAAAGAATTTAAGTTCTTCCATTTCGGGTAATGGGTTGGCCCAACCGATTTACCCGACCCGACCCGAGTACCCGCTAAAAAAAAAGCGATCTGAAAAGCGGTCCTAGAACACATATACCTGGGAATCCCCATTTCTGGCAAAAGGACAGCCTTGGACAGTGCATGAACCTAATACAACCCATGGAAAGTGTAGGTTTGTTCACAAAGAACATATCTAATCTCTGTAAATTAGGGTCTCTCTTTCTCTCACAAAATGGTGGCTCTCTTGAATACAACAAGATCGCTAGCTTGACACAACTGATTGGGATTTTGTTGATCACAACTTAGAATGACAATTTAATATCCTTTGAATAACAACATAAAACTCATTTTATATGTCAAGAATAGGATTATCTAACTTTAGTTTGATGTTTACTAGATTCTAAAATAACACACGTGACAAATCATATATTTTTTATTTTTTATGCCAAAACCCCAAAATTTATGTATCTAACTGATAAAGTGCTTCTTGACCAACTACAAGGCGCATGAAAAAAAATCTTGGGTAATATATTCTCTTAATGTATTCGGAGGATTGAAAGAAAGACAAGAATCACATTATATGCATAAAATATCTAAATCCACAAAATTGAAACCATTATGAAAATAACGCATCGAAGAAATTTTAAAAAAAAGACTAAGAACCTGTGAAAGAGTAAGTTCCCCTCGAACATGATGAACAATTTCTGCCAGAAGACTATAGGCCAGAGGTCTTAATGTCTCAATGCATGCTCGACCGGTTCCAACTAAAGCCCTAAGAAAATTAGAATACATTGTATTCAATCAGTTGAACATCCTTCGCCAAACACACATAATTTAAGTCAAATATAAAAGAACTAAGTTGATGTAGGCCCTCTATCCGTGAGGGGCTCGAACTCTTTTCAATAGGCCTTTTAAGCCATCTCGTGGGAGTCCACCACCATGGAGATAGGTATATAACATTATAAAGAATAAGAGGTTGACAATTTCGTAGCTTTTTATGTTACAATAATTCAAGGTTAATTTTTATCTATCTTTTTGTTTCCTCTCTATTCTTGAGAATTGTTCATCTTCTCTTGGTAGAATCCAGGCTTCTTGAAGGATTTCAACGCCCATTTGGAGCCAATTACTGGATTGTAATTGTTGTTCCAGATCTGTTGATTCAATCTACATTATAAATGAATCCTAAAATCGACATCCAAAGTAAAACAAATCTGATAAAATATTCTGATGTAGTCCAACTATGTGATTCTAGTGAAGAACAATTACGTAAAGGACCACAACGTACTGGACGTGCTCATCTTGACCTCTTCTTGCACAATGGCACGATGGCCAACAAATACCATTGTCAATAAATAACAACCTACTCGACTCTACACATGGGTTCCACTACATGAGTAGAGTATAAAGGAATAAACAATAGACACGGATATCTCTCCAGAGACATCTGATAAAATTAAAACGAAACATTGGACACGTTAGGACTTAGGATTATTATATTTTAACTGAAAATTACCCCAGGTATATTTCCTGCTCCTTGGCTCTCTACCTACCTTCCGTTGATCTCTTTCTCATCTCTGGTGGATTTCCAGATCCCCCCCACTGGTGGAATTCCACTCCCTTCTCCATCCTACACCCGTCCGACGATTGACATTCGCGTGCAGTCTTTCCCGCTCATCTTTGTTGTTGTTCCTATTTCAATCTTTCGATTCCGCCATTCATTCTGTACATCTCTCATAAGCAACCTCGTCAGGTATTTCCTTATTACGTCAGGTGCTATCAGAGCACATCATCGCAGTTTCCCTTCACACCAATCATCATAAATTCATGACACAATGTCCAACGAGTCAGAAGGACGCGTCATCATCCGAGGATGAAGATCGAGAAGAGGACTTTCTACTCAAGCAATCCACACACAATAAGCGTGGTCCACAATTCGATCCCCACTTTCAGCATGGCAACCAGTTCGCTCGTCCACGCAAGGTTCCGGATGCGCCTCTGCGCGATGCGCCGCCACCTGGAGCATCTGAGCATATGCGTGCATATTTATGCGTAAATATTTATAAAACTATAGGAAATTAATATTTTTTTATATATCTAAATTATATTAATTAAATTTTTTAGTTAAAAATATATTGGATAGAAAAATTATTATAATACATATATTTATTAATTATTATAACACCCTATAATTCATTGTAACACCAAGGTTTAAAAATCGGTTAACCATTTAGGGGTATTTTCGTAATAATATAGCTCTATAAATGGCTAAGGTTTCTTTAAACTTATAAAAGAGAGGCTTTTATAAAAAGAAAATAATAAATAACCCAAGAGGCTTTTAAAAAATAATAACGTAATGGGCTGGGCTGGGCCTTCTTTGATACATCTACAACATAAAAAATACTCTATAATAATAATTTATTTAACCACACTTTTTTAGTCCCACATCGATAGAATTCAAAAAACACAAAGAAGGTTGGTCTAAATAAAGATTCATTTTGTCTAAAACAAATATGAAGTCTAAAGAGTGGGAGGAGCTTATATTAAAAATAATATAGCTCTTTTCATGGACCAATGTATAAATTTTTATGCTAAAAATTAATAAGGTCTTAAAATAAAAAAAAAATTTGCCTTTTTTTTAAAATAAAAACAAAACACTGTTTTAAGTCATTTAAATAACTTAAAACAGGCCTGGATCCGACCCGGATCCGGCTAAGGGAGATGCGCCCTGGGGGCGCATCATCGCATATACGCGCGCACCCGGAACCTTGCGTCCACCGGATGATCGACCGAGACCTGATTGGCGAGGAGACGATTGTGGGCCGCGTCATCATCACCATGAGTACGATCACTATCGCACGCACATGGAGATTTCAGTCTTTAACGGCCAAATATGAATCGAAGAAGTCGTAGATTGGATTTCATATGTTGATACATTTTTCAATTGCATGGAGTTTCCAACCAAACGGCAGGTGAAGTTGGTGGTGTTGCGACTTAAAGAAACAGCGTCGGTGTGGTTGGAATCAAACAAATCCCATTGTGCAAGGTGTAACAAACATCTGGTGCAATCATAGACTAAGATGAAGATGGTACATACCAGATTGGCAGATTCTTACCTACAGATTTTGAGCGGGTCATGTTCGACTAATACTAAACATATCGATAAGGTCTCCGAACTGAGGAGGAATATACACTAGAGTTTTTTGTATTCCTCCTCAGTTCGGAGACCTTATCGATATGGAATGACTTATGTGAAAAGGAAGAACAGTTGATCGCACGCTATGTGAGGGGCCGAAGTCAAATGTACAAGGCAAAGTTCCGTTACATACGATTTTCTCGTTAATCGATACCATCAACATGGCTAATCAGATTGAGCAATCCAAAGCTTCCCGATATCCGTAATCAGCCGACACGTCGATGAACAAAGATGTGGGTCTAACATATCCGAGAAGCACTGAATGAGTCCATGAAGGATCGATCGTACACCCCACGGGATTCTTTTCCCAACGCTCCCGTAAAATGTTATCAGTGCTCTGAAGTTGGCCACAGATCCAACAATTGTCCTAAGCGTTGAGAAGTGGTTATCTGTGAAAGGTGTGATGACGATTTGCTTAAGTCGAACACTGAGCTCAATGACCCAATCTGAACAGGTGTATGGAGACGAGAGAGAACAATTAGTTTGCATCCTCCGTCAGGTTTGTTTGCCTCCCAAGACACAGGAAGAATTCCGTACAATCATGGGAAATATTATTGACATCATTGTAGTAATAACATTAAATAACCTTATTTTGGCCAAGGTAGTGACAACATTAAAACTTCCAACAAAAGAAAAAAATAGCAAGTTGTATCGACTAGGGTTGATACGTAATGGTGATGATGTGAAGGTTTTGAACACATGCAATGTGCCACTTTCGATAAGAGTTGTTCCGGAAGCATGGTGTGTAACATGGTAGAGATGGACGCAACACATCTCATTTTTGGCCAGTCGTGGCAGTTCGACGTAGATGCTTTGTTCCCCGACAAATGTGTGCTATTGATGTCGCTACCTCCGGAGCAGTCCCATAGTACTGTAACTCCGAACTTCCTACTCCATATCCAGAAACGAATTCACACAAGCAGTACTCGAGGAAGGTCAGGATCTGGCGGTAGTTCTGAACGCAACAAAAATTGGTAGCAATGATCTGGCGGTAATTTAATCAATTAGTTTTTGTTCACATATTGAAATACAAGTTATACGCTCATAAGAGTCCAACCTCTTGAGGCTTCAGTCCTTGGCTAGTTAGTCAGGGTCATAGCTGTATAAGAGATGGACAATGTTTTACATTTAATGTTTTTACATTTACTGAAATTGCGTTTCCCTATATCTGTAATCTTGGGCTATGCCCAACCTCCCTTTTCAGTAATGAAAGCTTTAATTTCTCAAAAAAAAATTGCCTAAAGATTTTCCTTAGGCTATCTGCCTCCGGAGGTTGGTCTCCCATATTTGTATGTGCTAGTCTCCAAGGGGTGACAGTAGCATTTCTTGAAGCATTCAGGCTTAAAGGATATGTTGATGTCCTTGGAAAATGAGCAGCATTTCTTGAATGTTCTGCCTAATCTTGATTGTTTATAGTCTCCTACTCTTACACTATTTCGTGTGAACTCTCTCCTCCTATGATGGGAGTCTCATGCAATTGTGATAAATTAATTGCTTGTGCAAACTCCGAAAGGCCTACATGTCGATATATGGTACATCCCCATCTCTCCTCTGAGGATAAAACTTCATTAAAATCACCACATCCTAACCATGTTTTGTTCCTTACTAATTGGCTGATTTGTACTAGTATGGTCCATACTTCCCTTCTCAAATCCCAAGTCCCTCTACCATACGCAGTGGTATGGTACAGCTCTAGACCACCATTGTTCTCAAGGTGGGTATGCACCAGTTGGTGATTTAAAATGAGGACTTTTACCTTCCACATCCCTATCTTCCAAATCACTCATATTGTATCTGCAATATTTGGAACAAGGTTTGAGTTGCGCCGTAGCGCGTAGCGCCGGCAACCCGCGCTATGAGGAGAAAAAGTGCTATTGCGCCAAGTGTAATTTTTAAAAAAATCAGATATACCTGTATATTAATAAACCTTGTAATATTAATTACATCAACTAACTATAAACCATGTAATATAGTCAATAAAGAGTAGCCACTAGTCAATATTTTTAAAAGCCAAAATAACAAATTTTAGTGATCAGAATAAAGAGTAAAACCATAAGTCTAAAACTCTAAAGGTTCTATAATTACACATCTATTCTAACTCCAGATCAGACCTTCTTTAAAAATAAAAATAAAAATAAAATCAAGATGAAAATCTGATCTTGTTTAAAAAAAACATATCCTAAAAAATTTTAAAAAAAATCAGATCAGACCATGTTTTTAGAAATTAGAATATGATTCTAAAAAAAATCAAGATCAGAATTTGGTTTAAAGATTTTTGATTAAAAAAATTCAAAAAATATCATGCTGCCAGCTCATATGGGGAGATAACGCCGGCTACCCATGCTATGGGATTTATAGCGCGCGCAACTTAAACCATGATTTGGAATATTGTCATCTTTGTTTGAAATAAAATCCCATTCATCCTCGAAATTCTTTGCAAATGTTTCATGATTAGGCTCAAGCTTTTTCAGGTGGCCAGGCTACCAGGCGATACCCTGGTGCGCATATGCGACATAAATTTTTAATACGAACAGGGATGTCAAGGAGGTGGAATCAAGTCTGGAAACACCAGCGAGCATGAAAGTCATGGAGCATGGCTTCCTGCTAGACAGCTAGAGTGATTTTTACGCTTATGACTTATCAGTTACCTAGTGCGCACTCGGTCGCACTTGTCTCATTCTGGGATGCATATGCTCTGAGTACCGTGTCAGATCACCATAGGTGTTATCTTTTATTTACATTATATTATTATTTACTTTGGGGTTTGAGCCATCCATATTTAATGGAACTTTAATTTCATCAAAAAAGAACTACAGATACACACAAAAAACCATATTTCCATATTTTACCTCTCGTCCAACAATGTATCGATTAAAGGGAACAATCCACGTTTGAAATCAGTTCCGAGGACATGCTTTAAGGCTATTAACATTTCCTGAAGCAATTATTGTAATGTGTTTATCAATGAAAAAATATAGCTAAATTTCAATCATGTGTCATCTTAGGAAATAGAAAATAGAAAATAAAAACAGCAAAAATATGCTTATTTAACCTTTCTTATAGAAACAGAGTCTGGACATGAAACCAGTAAATTAACTATACTTTGGCATATATTCTCCTCATGTGGCCTTATATAATCAGAACAACTTTTCAAAAGATAAGTCAAGAATGAGAGTGTCTGAAAAGATAAATAACATTTATCAATAAATGTAAATAAAAATGAGCATCCAACGGCAACAAGCAGAAACAAGGAGAAGCCTGCATACCTTAACTTGTGCTCCTTTCAACTCAACATAATGAGGTTTAAGATGGGAAGGGACTTTTTCAGGTCCTGGGACAGAAATGGCAGTTACCATCAAGGGCAAAAGTATAGGAATATTAGTCTGAACAAGCTTTGAATATAACTGAAACAAGAACATCACAACTAGAGGACTCTCCGTGACGATCTTGAATGATAGTACGCTTGGATTCAGCTGCCCATTCCCACCAACATTAAAAGAAACAACAGGACCCCCATCCAATCCCCCACCAACATCATCCCCAACTCCAACAGCACTACCATTACTGACAGAAAGGTTGGGAACACTCCCACCAGAATTCCCTCTGGTGTTGTCAAAAAAATAAGCTACGGTATCTGGGAATTTTCGATAAATTGTACATACAAAATCCAGAAATGGCTGAACTTCTGCCTCAAGAGTTGGTCTGAAGTTCCTTAACAAGTCAAAAATGATCCTTATAGCAATCAGAGCATTATCCTCGTTATCTTGTGTAATCACCTGTAGCGAGAGCTTAAGAAGGTCTTGTACAAAAGGACGAAGCACCTCACTGTGAGGAAGGCGGTTGAGAATCTCGATGACAACGTTTCGCACCTTCTGCTCGACACTCTCTGTCATCTGTGGCGTCGTAATTTGCGTAAGGAGTATCGAGAAGGCACGAAAGTAGTGTCGAAGGAAATTAAGATACTCTGATGTGTGCGCGATCTCAAGATTATCTCGCACTTCCATCGCCATCTGCAGTCTCGACGCCATAGCTTCACATAAAACAAAAAAAAAACGAAATGAAAGTTAAAAAAAAATCATTTTTCCGCAAACAAAAACACAGAAAAGAAGAACAACTGAGGACGATTACAGAGTTCGGGCTCGACGAGACGCTTAGCATGCAACTCATAGTTAGGGATGGGAACCATCTTCGGAAGAACCCTAGGGTTTCCCGATGATGCAGCAATTTGAAGTTTTTATTTTAGGGCCCGAAGTCGTTTGATAGGAACAAAAAAAAAATACAGGACAGTGCGCTTCGTCTCACTTTTCAATTGGGTCGTCGGGTTTTTTATACTTCATTCCCAAGTTTGTTTTCAAATAACCGTTTCTTAGCACTATTGAAAAACTTTTGATCTCGTCCGTTCATTTTTTTTGAAACAATCTCCTACGTTCATCCGTCGTTAGACTCTTTGCTTGATTTCTTAATTATTACTTAGAAACAAATCTCTCGTGCATTTGCTTTAACTAAAAATTAATATCCTCGCATTTAAATAAGACTGAGATCATAAATAAGTTTCTTAATTACGTAACAACATAAGGAATTATAAAAGAATTGACAGAGAGATGTTCGACCAAGTCAAGATTAAGTGAAAATATAAGAGAAGTACGCCGATCGAATAAAATCCGTATTTGAAAATCCGAATCCGGATAATTTTCGGATTTTCCGAATAACTTTAGGATTAGGGTTATGATTTAGTAATTATAAGTTAATAAGTTATAAAGATTTATAATTATAACTTAGGTAATTAGGTTTAAGACTTTAAGTGTTTAATGATTTATAATATAAATATATAATTATATTATATAATTTATTATATATTTATCCGAATCCGAATTCGAAATTTTTAAACGAATTCGGATTTTATCAGAGAATTTTCCGGATATTCGAATCTGACCGAATAAAATCCGGATTTCAATTCAGGTATCCGAATCCGGATAGTCATATTCAAATTCGATTGCGGATTCGAATACGGATTCCGGTATATCATTTACAGGTTTAAAGAGAAGATTCCCGAGTCAACCATCGAAGGAACACATATCGATTCTATCAGAGGTATACGGAGAACCACGAAGAGAATCACAATGAAATACATAGGAGAACCAAAGGTGAGAAGAAGAAGAAAGAAATCAGAAACGATTTTCATGGTGATTCAGCAAAACCAACACCACCACAACACAATATATCTTATTGAAAATATTAAACTTACTGTATGGTTTACCTTTCGTGGTACTCCCTCTTTTGTTCGAAAATCCGGCCGTAGCGAGAGTTGAGAGTAATTTGTGATACTTCTCCTGGAAATCCTGTAAAAGCGATGGATTTTGAAATTTTCGGCCGAAACGACGGAAAAGTTGGAAGGAGTAGTTTGTGATACTCCCCCTGCAAATCCAACAAAGGAGATGGATTTTGAAATTTTCGGCCGAAGCGACAGAAAAGTTAGAGAGAGCTTGTGATACTCCTCCTGAAAATCCTGCTGAAACGACGGATTTTTTAAATTTTCGTCCGAAACGACAGATTTTTTGCTTTTTTGTGAAATATTTCCCAGCCAAGGCTATACTCCCTCTGGAGTTGGTCATTTAGTCAAAAATCGTCAACTTTCCTTGTAAGGTAGGGATATATTTATGATACTCCCCTCCCCCCCCCCCCCGAATTTAAACTGATGATGGAGTACCTGATCCAGCCATAGCGTTGGATCGTCTGGGTTTTCGAAAGAGGTGGACAACTAGACTCGTATGATTAAGAAGTGAGGACTCAAGGCAGATGAAACTAATATGGTCTAAGCAGTTTAGGTAGATGAAAGAGGTGTACAACTAGACTCGTGTAGTTACCTTTTAACCTAAGCAGTTGATTTCCCAGCATGTATAACCTAAGCAGTTGACTAGCGATAGAATTAGTGCGCAAGTACAAGATATGATCATGACTTGAGTCCTCTTAAAGGATGCATGTCTTATGGTTGCGCAAGTACAAGATATGTTGAAATGGTTGATCCAACTGAAACGGTGGATGTTTGATCCTGCCGAAGCGACGGATGTCATCCAGCCGAAACAATGGGTGTTTGATCCGACCAAAACGCCGGATGTCATCTAGCCGAAGCGATGGATAATTGATCCGGACGAAGTGATCTATCAGAAGCGATGAATGTTTTATCCGACCGGAGCAACGAATGTCATTCAGCCAAAACGATGGATATTTTTCCCCATCCAAACTGATGAGTTATTTAAGGAAGTGGTTTCCTAAGGATGAAGTTGTGAGTATTGGAGATTAGAACAGCATTTACAGTGGAGGATGAGAACATGGAAGAGATGGATTGGCTAGTTCCGGCCATGATGAGGGATAGAAGAAGATAAACTATAGTAATTTTGGGGAATAACCGAAAGATGGTTATTATGTTATATATTCATGACTATATATACACTTACAATAGTAACCGCCCCATATTACAATATGCTAATAATATTTATAAGGTAATATATATATATTACGATATATTTAACGATATATTTAACATCCAACATTCCCCCTCAAGTTGATGTTAGTGGACAAACACCCAACTTGGATTTGATTTCAATGAATCTTGATGAAGAAAGTAGTTTGGTAAACCCATCTGCAATCTGGTCCCTTGTTGAAATGTATGTCACATGAATCAGATTTGTTCTCACCAATTCTCTAACGAAATTAAAGTTTACCGCCATATGTTTCATACGTGTGTGAAAGACCGGATTGTGAGATAAGTGTTTGACCCCCAGATTGTCAGTCAATATCTGAGATGATAATTCTTCTTTAAACCCAATTTTTCGAAGTAAGTTTTGCACCCATATGACTTCTGCCGCGGCATCAACCAAAATTCGGAACTCAGCTTCGGTAGATGATCGGGCAACCGTTGATTGCTTCTTGGCCGACCAAGACACCAAATTATTCCCAAAGAACAATGCAAAGCCACCGGTGCTCCTTCTATCATCGGTGCAGCCGGCCCAATCTGCGTCTGTATACATATCTAACACAAATGACGTCGATGGAGAGAACATAATCCCATGTGTAGATGTGCCTCGTAGATATCTTAAAACTCGTTTCGCAACTGACCAATGAACTGTAGTCGGATGCTGCAGAAATTGACAAAGCTTATTAACCACAAAGGCAATGTCGGGTCTTGTATTTACAAGATATAACAAGGCCCCAATGGTTGACCGATATAGTGCAACATCTTCAAGTGGATAGCCATCGGTGGAATTCAACCTTGTTGTGGAAGTTATCGGAGTTGGAGCGGGTTTGGAATTTTGCATTTTCGTCCGCCAGAGTAGATCATCAATATACCGGTGTTGCGAAAGAACGTAATGACTCGTATTTTTAATTTGAGTAAACTCCATTCCCAAGAAATATTGTAATGCACCCATATCCTTGAGTCTGAATTCCAAAGCAAGTGTGGCTATTAACGTTGAAATTTTTGAGGATGACGAGCCCGTGATGATAATATTATCGACATAGATTAGCATGAAAATTTGCGACGACTTCGTGACCCGATAAAAAAGTGATGCATCTGAACATGTAATGTTGAAACCAATTGAAATAAGGAATTGACTTAAACGATTATACCAAGCCCGGGATGACTGTCGGAGACCATAGAGGGACTTGTGAAGTCGACACACCATTGACGGATGATGTTTATTTACGAATCCGGGAGCTTGAGCCATATAAACTTCTTCTTTCAAATCACGATTCAAAAAGGCGTTATCGACGTCAAGTTGATGAATTTGCCATCCTTTTGATATTGCAAGAGAAAGCATGATTCGAATAGTTGGAAATTTGACAACCGGGCTGTATGTCTCATCAAAATCAATACCTTCTACTTGCGAGAAGCCACGAGCTACTAACCGAGCTTTCCGACGTTGTAATTTACCGTCAGAACTTCTTTTAACCTTGAACACCCATTTGCAAAAGACAATGTTTGCATTTGGTGGTGGATTAACCAATGACCAAGTTCGGTTTCTTAATAATGCAAAAATCTCCACCTCCATAGCACGAATCCACTCCGGCGATGAGGAGGCTTGCCGAATTGTAGACGGTTCATGAAACTCATCAATTGCGATATTGGTGGCTTCCAATCCGGCAAGTAGTCGATAATTCACCCGAGGTACATTCCGTTGAGGTCGACCTTCATGCACAACAGGTGGATCCGGTGTTGGCGTTAAAGTTGAGGTAGCACGTGTCGAACTCATGATGGAACTTGAGCTTGGAGATGGGGATGTTGACTTGACTGAATTTTGACTTGGGGAATGGACTAGACTTGAAGTGGAAGTGATTTGGGGTAAATTTGACAATTCCGGATTGGACTGATTTAACTTGACCGGGTCCGAAAAGGATGAAAGAATTCCCCAAGGACTTGTTTTTTGCTGAATTTTATTATTATTAGACCCCTGCAAGTTAGCAAATGGAAAAGAGTCCTCGAAAAATGAACAATGACGAGATATATAGTATTTGTGATTTTTGATATCAAGACAAATATAACCCATGTGAGATGGGCTATATCCAAGAAAGACGCACGAAATGGACTGGAATGAGAACTTATTTTTGTTGTAGGGTCGTAACAAAGAGAATGTTTCACAACCAAAAACCTTGAGAAAAGTGAGTTTAGGACAAGTATTAAAGAGTTTTTGAATAGGAGCAATACCATGAGTTTTAGAAGGTATATGATTTATGGTAAAAACTGATGTCAAAAATGCAAAGTTTCAGAAATGGAGGGGAACTTTACCATGAGCGAGAAGTATTAATCCGGTGTCCAAAATATGCCGAATTTTCCGCTCTGCGGTTCCATTTTGTTCATGGGTGTGAGGGCATGATTTTCTGTAATGAATGCCCTGAGACACAAAATATGAAGAAAGTGTCTGAAATTCTCCACCAAAATCAGATTGGAAAGATTTAATTTTATGATCAATTTGTTTTTCAATCATAATGTGGAAATTTTTAAAAATCATTGCAACCTCAGATTTATGTTTCATAGAAAATAACCAAATATATCTAGAAAAGTCATCAAGAAAGAAAACAAAGAAACGATGACCTTTCGTTGATGACATAGGAGCCGGCCCCCAAACATCACTATGTATCATCTCCAAAGGGAAATGACACTTAGAAAATGTAGATGGAAGGTGTGTATCCGACTAGCTTTGCCAAGCACACAAGAGCTACAATGATTAAATTTCAAAGATGATGATGGTAATTTATTAGAAGAAACAATATGTCGAACAATGGACTGATGAGGATGACCCAACCTTTGATGCCAGAGATCAATAGAAGCCTAGGTGGAATGAAGAGACGCTGACGAAGGCGATGCAAGAGAGGGCACGATTTTATAAAGGTGACCATTATAAGCCCCTTGAGCTAGCACCCTGTGTGTAGCCTGGTCCTTCACAAAAACACAAGATTTATCAAAAATGAAATAACAATTATTATCTCTACAACATTGATAAACAGATAGTAATGCCGTATTCAAGGATGGAACATGCAAAATATCCTTGAGAAAAAGAGATGGGCATTCACATGCAATTTTACCATTTCCCGCATGAGCTATAGATAATTTGGTCCCATTACCTAACTGGGCTGATCCAGGCCCATGATATTGTTGTGGTGCATTTATTGATTGAATATTTGGGGTGAAATGGTGACGTGGCATTTTCAGATTCCAGCTCAGTGGGCTCGTAGTGTGATGAGTGGCCGGATGACGTGTCACGTGAGGTGGAGCAAAGGAATTGTTGTGTTACCCATTTTGATTGTGGCCTTCATTTGTGCTATTGGGCTGGACCCTATAGTGACATTTATATGGGCTATGACCAAATTGCCCACAAACTGGACATGGGTCCCTCCTAGGTTGAGCTGGTCGGCCACCACGTCCTCCACTCCTCCCTCTTCCGCGATTTCCACTAAATCGTCCACCGAAGTTCCCAGATCGCGTCGTCTTCACGGACGCGTCAAAAGTGTTGGATGTCGCCTGAGTGTGATTGGCGGCGACGACTACCGGCTGCCGGAGTTTGAGCCGAATTTCATGACTCGTCATGATTTCCAGTAGCTCATCGAACGACACCGGTATTTGGCGGACGGCGAGTGCGGTAACCACCTGTGAGTAGTCGGCAGAGAGGTTGTTGAAGACGGAGGCGTTGAAGACCCGGAGTAGAACCGGCGCACCCGCAACGGAGAGCTCGTCGGCGATTAGCTTCGCCCGGCGGAGAAATCGCGAAATGTCTTCATCCGCCTCATGTCGCGTGTTTTGTAGTTGCATTTGCAACTAGAGGATCCGTGACTCTGACGGGCGACCAAACGAGGAGGCTAGCGTGCTCCAGATCGACGCGGCCGAGGTGAGACCCAAGATTGACGGGATAATTTCCTCCGAGAGAGAAGACACAATCCAACTCACTAGGAGCTGATCTTTGCGCCACCATGTCTGAAAATTTGGGGACGTAGGAGATGGAGTCGGCGATGTCAGATCAATAAATTGTTGAAGAGCAAAGCAATTTATTAACGGAGTAAATTGCATTTTCCAGATAAGATAGTTTGTCGCCGTGAGCTTGATATGGAGGAAGCTCTGAATCGAACCAAATGATAGGGTTCCGGCGAGGGGTTCCGACGGCGTCTGAGGGCCGGTGAGCAACGGAAATGTTGGAAGCGGAGTGGCCCTAGGATCGGACGACGCATCTGATATCATATTGGAGATTGGAAAAGCATTTGCAGTGGAGGATGAGAACATGAAAGAGATGGATTAGCTAGTTCCGACCATGATGAGGGATGGAAGAAGATGAACTATAGTAGTTTTGGGGAATAACCGAAAGATGGTTATTATGCTATATATTCATGACTATATATACACTTACAATAGTAACCGCCCTATATTACAATATGCTAACCTATAACGTAATATATTATGATATAACATATATTACGTTATAACGTATATTACGTTAAATATATTGATATATTTAACGATATATTTAACATCCAACATTGAGAAATTGTATAGTTGAAGCCCATGAGAAATGGCTTAAGGACAGTCTGGTATAACTCGTAGATAGTATTTTAGCACTTGAACCTTTACGTTAAGTAATGATGTGCCTAATATTAATAGGTTATCAAAACTTAAAATGATTATTCTAGATATGGTGTGGTGCATATCTCCCATAGTACCTCTATGACTGCCAGATTAGAGGAGGGATTTGTTATTTAGAATAATATTTGATGTGATATATAAATCACAATTACATGCTCGAGAATACGATATAAACGACCAACAAATGAATATATGTGTTCCTTTGGTGTTTGGTCGCCACTGATGAATGCATAGTCCATCTGGTTGCCACTGGCCAACCCTACCCCCTCCAAACAGGTGATAGTTCCTCACTGTGTGAGTATGTATTTGATTGAGAGTGTGAACTATCACTGTTATCAGATTGAGAGACTACACTAGGACTTTGGTGGCCATCGTTGTTATCGGATCAAGAGTGTGACATAGGACTTTGGTGGTCATCGTTGTTATCTGTAGACTCCTCTCTGTATTGAGGAAGACTAGTCGAGGTTTTCGAGCGGAAACTTGTATCCTCGTAGGACTCGACGTACATATTCTCTTCTTTAGTATAACGAGTTGCCAGGATGGCTCAAGTTCATCCAGCTTGTCATTGTCTTTTTCCTCTATCTCCATGAAGAGTTGAGCCCTCTTGAAGAGTTCAGATAAGGTCTTTACTTTTTGGACCTTCAGACTCTCAGTCAGTGAGGAATAGGGTATTAAACCCTTGATGTACCCAACGATGGTTATGGTAGGGATTAACTCATTCACTTCTGTCATCATCGAAGTAAATTTTATCGTGTAATCCCTGAGGAACATGTTCCCCTGTAATAACACTAATAGTGTGTTAGCGTTGTGCTTGATTCTTATCATCCCCATGTGTTGGGTGATGAACTTCGGAGATAGGTATGCGAAGCTGGTGATCGACCCAACTGCCAGACTGAAAAATTGGTACCAACGTTAGGGATTACCCTTGAGCGTTCCGGGGAATGCCCGACACAGCAATCCGTTATCCGTAGTTCAGATATAGATTGACATGATCCTCGGGATCTGTCGTGTCATTATAAGAATCGATTTTAGGGTACCGTCAGTTTCGAGGAAAGGGTTTATTCAAAAGGTCCTTGTGGAATGGTGCCCTTTTTGCCCCGAGGTACTCCTCTGTACTTCCTAGGATGTGTTCGTCTGTGAGTTTACGAATCACTTTCTTGGTTACCCTTTCTACAAGTGTGGCATCGTAATCCGCACGAGTCCTGAAACTTGAAGGTACATTCGAATGATGTGTCACGGATTTGTGATGAGAATTAAGACTGTAAATGGGTCGGGCCTGGGACGGTTGAGATAGACCCGGACCCGTGAACTTGGCTCGGGTCCAGTACTAAATTGTCTGGACCCGAACCCGGCCCAGACCTATAAAAAAATCCGGGTCTGGGCCGGGTCCAAAAAAGATTTATCTAAAAAATAATAAATAATTAAGAATATAAAAATATAAAAATAGTTAATAAATTTTAGTAAAATAAATAAACAAATATTGGTGTATTTATATTAAACCCTTAAGTTACTAATATATTATACAATATATATTAAAATATTTATATTTAAACCCCTTAACTTATTAAAATATTAATATATATTTTTTATAACATTTAAATTAGCCGGGTCTGGGTCTATATATTTTTTATAACATTTAAAATATCCGGGTCTAAACCCTTTGGCGGATCCGAAATTGGTCCCATACCCGGGCCCGGACGTCAACCCGAACCCGTTGACAGCCTTAATGAGAACTGAGATGCTTGTATCTATGTGTTCTCCTGAAATCGAACTTGGAGTGTCCAGAGTGTGCATGATTTTTTCTCTTTATATTCTTCAGCTCACTTAGCTCCTTGGTCATCCTCTCGAGTGAGGATTTCATCTCTGTAAGTTGTTGTTGCAATGTTGCATCAGTTGGGGGCGGATTCGGTGCCATGGTATGTGAAGAGTTGTGTGGATCCAGCCAAAGCGATGGATATTTCTATCCAACCGAAGCGACAGATAGTGAATGAAAGTTGTTCTGAAGCATCAAAAGCTATGGGTTGGTGTCTGCCTCTCCGGGAGTTACAAAACATAAATTTTGTTTTGTATGTTATTTCTTTGCACTTTTGTAACCCACTTGAATAGTACTATTATTTTCCAAAGTATGAGATTTGCAAAAAATATGAGTAATTTTTTGCAATGTTTATGCAGAAAATTGTGTCGTCGGGTGTGATTTTTGGAATGTCTTTTTAGACCTACCCTTAGGAAGATCTCTGGCACTGTTTGGAAATTTTGTCCTTTGGTACTCATAGACAACTTTTTTTCAAGTGATATGTAGTCTCAGAATCCCGAGATTATATCTGGGTATTTCAGAGATGGATCGACAGAATCAGTGAAAGAGAAAAATGACGAAAATCCCCATACTCTTTGACACAGTAGCGATGGATTATGAGCCCAGTCGAAGTGATGGATTGTGGGTTGTCCTATTCAGTCGAAGCGATGAATATACAGATGATCAGGCAAGAAGACCAAATCGGCGATTTGGCTTAGTGAACGAAATGTGGAAGACCAAATCGAAGATTTGAGATTGAAGTCGTCGATTTGGCTTAGCGAAGCGAAGGTGGAAGACTGATGCCTTTAATTTAGCTGGGGGTCCCCTTTTATAGGACCTCTGGGGGTATAATCCGAGACGGAGATCGTGCCCGACCATAATGGCAACCATTACGGGCATTATGGCTCGGGCTAGACGTGATATGGTCCAAATCGACGATTTGGGGTGTAACCAACGAGTTAGGGTGAAATCAACAAGTTCAAAGGAGAAGATCAGTAGTCTGTCAGACTCTAGCGATCTTCTCCTCAACTCGGCGATTTGCCACCCCAATCGGCGATTTGGAGAGTTGACTCGGGTCCCGACGAAGACTTTTAGTTCCGTTTTCTTGGGAGCCTTCTAGGGGTCCGGCATAAAGCGATCGGAACCCTAGTCTCTGTTGACGGGAGTGACTGGTGTACAGTCATGTGTCAGCAACGGCTAAATCGAGTTTTCCCAATGCTCGTTCCAGAGACGTGAATTGTCAAATCTGCTCGCGAAATGGCCATGGTGCCACCTGTAGAATCTAAATTGTCGATACATATTAGTATTGATAATCATGTTTAATTAAACCTAATTATATTGTTATTCAATGGGGTGAATTTAATTTAAATTAAACCTAATCTCAATTAGGCTTATATTAAATCCTAGAATTTTTGTTAACCATGTATAAAATAAAGTCAAAACTTTAATTCGTGGTCAATAAGTCAACAACTTGTATTGTGAATTGATTGTTTTAATTACCAATGACTATTTTTATTCTTTATCGTTGATCAAGGAACAAGATTAACATAGAACAAATACAAGCTTTGCATGAGACAGAAAAATTTTACATAGATCAAAGAATTGCGAATATTAAAACTTTGGACAAATCAAAAGGGAATCTCCAACATATTTTGGACTCTTTTGAGGAATCAAGGAACCATTGATTGAAGATCCGATGGAGATCAAGTGAAGAATCCTATAAATAGAGAGGTATACCTATTGAAAAACGCCAACCACACAAACACATTTTTAAGCTCTCAAATCTCTACTTGCAATCTTCAAGTTTCAAAAGCATATATTCAAACAACTTCCCAAGTTCTCCAAGTTGTGTTCAAGTTCTCTTGCTCTAGTAGTCATTCAAAGCTCTACACTTTTTCTTCTAATCTTCTCGAGTTTTTAAACAAGGTTGGAGTGTTCCTTTGTGTTTCAATATTCTTAAACATTCATCACCATTCGTGTGTGTTCTACCTGGGTTTACTGAAGATCACCAAAGTGTAAGAAAGGTTTTTAAGCTAAACCATAAACCTCTAAGTTTGATTTTACAGAGTTTCCAAGAAAACTCTTAGTTGTTAAGTCTACCTTGAAAGACTTAGGATATATAGTTGCAAGTTTACTTTAAACTTGAGAGGTTCTTAAGCATTATCTCTTTGAAAAACTTAAGAAAGATTCGTAAACATAGTAAACCTTGAAAAGTTTACAAAAGGTTCTTGAACGTTGTTACCTTTAAAAGCTCTTATAGGTTTCTCAATACCATTAGAATAGTGGATTTCGTGAAATAAGCTCACAAGAGTGGAGTAGGTCAGTTGAGACCAAATCAGTATAAATCTCTTTGTGTTTACTGTTTCATTTAAATTTTTAGCTCTTAATCAAACATAAAATCGACTACTTATACTTTATATCACTTTCGATTTTAAACCTCTATATATTATATATTTATCTTGAAATTATTTACAATTATGTCCTCGACCTGTTATCAGGCGTTTAAAAAACTTATTGATTGTTATTATTGAGTGTTATTGCAGATATTTCCGCGAAAAAAGATCGGATCACGATCCAACTCCACCGACTGTTATAATCGGCTCAATGTGTCGTGGTTCTCACAATATATCCTACAATCAGACTCTCTCGTCTTCAGGTCCGAACGGAATCAACTGCGGGTTAGACGCTATTGTTAACACGTTATCATCATCATCATCATCATCATCTTCATCTGACGCGGTCACAGTCTGGTACTCGAACTTGGGTGCGACCTCACATATCACAACCAATCAAGGAAATATATATGCAGCACCCTCGATCCTACAATGGTAATATATACACTGTCGATAGAAGCCCATTGCAAATCAGTCAATCTGGCCAAACCGTGGCTCACGCTAATAATCGTCCTTTCATTCTTCAAGACTTACTTCTAGTACCTTTTGTAACTATAAATTTATTTTTTGTAAATCACTTCTGTATTTATAATTTTGTTTTTCTTCAGTTTGATACTCAGAGAGTGCAAAGTTGTAACATGGGGAACCTCTAACCTGTGGCCACGCCAATGTCTCAAGATATTGATCTAAGATCGGAAGAACCACCCATCGAGAACATCCACGAATTCCAAAGAATAGTCGGATCTTTCCAGTACGTGACTATTACAATTTACAAGACCGAATGTCCAAGTGGAGGTGAATCACCTTTCTCAGTTCATGGCCTCTCCACAACCGATATACTAGTCAGCATTGAAATGAGTCATCGAGTTTTTCTTGGGTACTCAAAAGCTTGGTATCATTCTACGGAAGGCAATTGACTTCGGAATAACGGCTTATTGCGACGCCGATTGGGTGGACGATACCATTGATCGGAGGAGAAAAACATGGTTACTCATTTATCTTGGAGGCTCACTGGTCAACAGGGGTCTCGAAAGCAAGAATCGTTAGCTCGGTCGAGTACCAAGGCCGAGTACATGGCCATAGCGACTACGACCCAAGAAGTTGAATCTGTTCGTGCAATTTTAGTCGAGCTAGGAGTACAAGTGCCACGACCAATATTAATTCTTACGGACAATCTCGGAGCTTCTTTCATCACCAAGAATCTAATAGATCACAGCAAAACTAAGCATGTTGCCTTGATTTTACAGTTCGTGCGCAAGAAATCGAAGAAAGGAGACAATGTTTAGGCATATTTGTGGAAAAAAGCAATGAGCTGATATTCTAACATAAGCTCTTCTACCGAAACCGTTCAAGGATCTTCAGGCAAAGCTCGTCGGAGAGCCTCCTCCCACGACAAGTTTGAGAGGGGGCGCGTAATGGACCATTTTGTTAATAATAAAATTAAGCATGTATATCGGTCGGATTCAAATCGGATATGCAGGTATCCGAATCCGAATATTTATCCGGATATCCGAATCCAACCGAATAAAATCCGGATTTGAAAATCCGAATCCGGATAATCCGAATAAATTATCCAGATAATCCGAATAAATTATATGGATTTCCAGATAATCCGAATCCGGATAATTTTAGTATTAAAGTTAAGGTTAAGGTTAGGATTTAATAATTATAAGTTAATTATAACTTAGGTAATTAGGTTTAAAACTTTAAATGTTTAATGATTTATAATATAATAATATTAATTTATTATATATTTATCCGGATATTCGAATCCGAATCCGAAATTTTTAAACGAATTTGGATTTTATCTGCGAATTTTCCGGATATCCGAATCCGACCGAATAAAATCCGGATTTCAATTCAGGTATCCGAATTCGAATCCGGATAGTCATATTCGAATTCGAATGCAGATTCGAATACGGATTTCGGTATACCATTTACATGTTTAAATAGAATTGTCAAATCTATAACTGAATAGGTTTCAGATGCGGTTCGCCGCACTGGAAACTAAATACGGCCCATCGTCGGATGGGCTGTATTCATAATCCAACGATAGTGGCGAGGAACCGCACCTCACAACCATTGTGAACCACATATTAAGGGTGATTTTATATTTTTATTTTAAGATTTTTTATAAAAAATTATTTGAATTCGGATTTTCCGGATATCCGAAAATTTATCCGAATTCGGATTCAAATTGTTAATGATGCAACTAATTACCCTATTAATATAGTTGTTATGATTGGACCACATATATTTGTTAATGATGCAACTAATTACCGGACTAATATAGTTGTTATGGTTGGACCACATATATTAATTTGTTAATGATGCAACTAATTACCGGACTAATATAGTTGTTATGGTTGGACCATATATATTTGTTAATGATGCAACTAATTACCTTATTAATATAGTTGTTATGATTGGACCACGTATATTTGTTAATGATGCAACTAATTATGGAAAACCTTTCGCAATCATTGCATCTTGTTGAAAAATGTGGAGAATTGGATACCTTCGTTATGGGAGGAGTTATCTCTCCAACGCACCTCATTTTTGCTGACGATGTGCTATGCTTTGCAAAGGCAAATACCAAATCGATGAGGGCAGTTAAAGCAGTGCTAGCTGGATGATTTTACAAAGAATTCAGGATTGGAAATTAATTGTTCCAAGAGTTCGATGATATTCTCCATCTCATGTGAGCAGATCAAGGATGACCTATTGCAGTTGATGGGGTTTTAGGAAAGCTTTTTACCACTTAAATATCTAGGGGTGCCTCTAATTGGGCGGGACGTAAAAGGTGCGGACTGCGTTCCGCTAATCGACCAACTAAACTCGTATCTACAGAAATGGAAAAATAGAACTCTGTCTTATGGAGGAAAAGTGCAATTAGCTAACTGGGTCCTAGTGGGCAAGCTACAATACTGGTTTCAATGTCTCAAAATTCCCATG
Organism: Zostera marina; assembly: GCA_001185155.1. NCBI lineage: Eukaryota > Viridiplantae > Streptophyta > Magnoliopsida > Alismatales > Zosteraceae > Zostera > Zostera marina. The sequence goes on from LFYR01001368.1 coordinate 219,493, forward strand.
ACGGTGATCAAAAAAGCACGACAAATTATCTATCAGTTTATATGGGGGACTCTAAAGGTATGGCATGGAGCAGAATGATTATGGCTAAGGAAGACGGGGGCCTAGGACTGGCGGATCCGGTGTTACTCGCAAGAGTTGCTAGGGTCAAATGGGCTTATAGAATCTGGCATGGGGGTTCTCCATGGGCGGTTTGGATGCGGGCACGCTATCTCAAAGGGAGAGTTTTGGCGGAAATCCAATTATGTTCCAAGGATTCTCCGATATAGACAAGCATACTGAGAGCCAAAGATGATATCAATTTATGCTACCCTGCAGGGCTGGATTGCACAGTCAACGGTAGTATAAAAACGAGCCTCTTAAGAGCAAAATTATCACCGCCAACCGTCGTTGATCCTCTGGCTATAGGAGTGTGGACATGCCGTACCTCAAAGATGGCCTTCTGTCTATGGAGACTAAGATGGGGCAAGCTAAGAACATTCGATAAATTGAGGTCGTGGGGATAGTGGTTCCAGCAAAGTGTGTCCTATGTGATACAGTTGAAGAAACGACAGCTCATTTATTCTTCAATTACGAGTTCAGCTGGTCTCTTTGGAACGAATTTATAAGGTTGACAGATAACGCATTATGGAAACTTATGGGTATCACGGAAATAAAGCTAGGAGATATAAGGGTGGGTGATATCATGGAGGGGATATCCAAATTCAGGAAGTCAGCACCATGCTGGGGGCTACATTGGAATGCACTTGCAGCGTTTATATGGCACCTTTGGAGGGAGAGGAACTTACGACACAAGGAGGGGCTCTCTCGACCGGTAAAAGTCGTGGCAAGGGACTTCATACGAGATTTGGCTATTATCTATGATTATCGCATATTTAAAAAAGCGCATAGGTTAAGTTTGGAGGACACAGCTATCAGAAGGTAGGAAAAAGCCTCGCTATTGGTTACTGACCTACAAGCCGAGGATTAACAAGTTATACCTATTTCACACATCCTATCGTACTTGTAGTTGTTTAATTATTTGTCTATCTTGCTTATTATCGTAGATTGTAATTCCTTTTATTTTACTTTTAATATAAATCGCCATTATAAAAAACGTGATTAGAGTTTGAATAAGTTATTTGGTGAATTCATGATTCAATCAACCACTTCAATAAGATAAATACCCACCACATTAAACATTTAAATCATTATTGGTGTGTGAGAGTTTTGCATCACCTTCTGGTCAAACTAGCCTTCAAAGTTTTCATAATAAGTATTAAAACCTAAAAATGTACAGACCACCAAAAACAGCAGGCAACAGTAACTAAAACGTCTCTTTTCCATTTTCGAGTCTTCGATCTCTCCGTCTCTCTCTCTCTCTCTAGACTTTCAACTCTGCTCATTTGTTTGCTTTGCAAATTGCAGAGCATATGCAGACTGTAGTGCGGTTTGTAGTTGTGGTCGGTTTCTGAATGGAAGAAGAAGAAGAAACAACTCATTCTCTTGGAAACTGTGCGCCACCAAACAATCTTCCCTCCTGGTCCAGTATATCTTCATCACCAGTCACGATTTCAATCTTGGACTTCTTCGGCATTGGGAACGGCATGGATGATTCGCACCGTGGACATCGAGAATTCGGTTCGGTTACGAAAACATAAGATGAGCAAAGAGAACAACAAAACAAGCTCTCATCGCCGCTTATAACAGTGTGAACCACCACCGTTTCATCCTCCGATGAGGACGAGTCGGTGAAGTATCTCGTCCTCTTCTTCTTCATCATCATCTCATGTTTGGTTGAGGTCGTCGTGGTGGTGGAAGTTGACGTGGGAGACGATATCGACGACGACGGTGCTTTTAATTGACTGTTTTTCTTCAATCGTTCGAGAGAGAACCGAACCTTGTCTAACGTACAGACGCTCTGGCATCCCGTCGTAGTCGATGGAAGGGAGAGTCTTAGTTCGAGATCGGGAGCACTTGGAATCAAGATCGATGTTATGCATTCCAATTCATTTGATTTCAAACAAGTCGAATATCCGTCTTCATTTTCACACTCCGCGACTCCCGCCTGCACAGAACAGAGAAAAAAAATAAAAAAAAGAAGAAATCAACAAACGATTCTGATTTAGGGTTTCAGATTCAAACATCAACACCTATCACCCAAAAAAAAAAAAAAAAAAAAAAAAAAAAAAAAAAAAAAAAACAGAATCGAAAGCGAATATCATCCTATCGATCGATTTATCAACACACAAATACCTTTGGTAATTTCTGAACATCACGATCCAACAACTCCTTCGTTCACACCCGCCGAGAAGATCCAGCGTGACGATATCCGTTTTATTCTCCTCTACAGTTTCTTTCTCCCAGTAGTCATCATCATCGCCGTCTCCATCGCGTCTGTCCTCCATACAACGAACCGAAATCTCATCGATCTTCATCTCTAGCGGCGAAAGGAGGACGATCGGAAATCTGTTCGTCGGGAATTGGAATGGAGGTAGTGGGAAGTGGCGTGGGGGTGTTCTATTTATATAGGGTATTAGGGAGGGTGGAAATAAATAAAATTAATTATGGCAATAAATATTATATAAATATAGAGAAAGTGTGAGATTTAGTTTAATAATCAATAAAGAATGATGGATTTAGGTATTTATTATTAATTTATATTTAAGGAAGGGTATTTATTTAATATGATGAGATTTAGTTTGAAAATTTAGAAAATATTCATTAAATAAATAATTAATTAATTCAATATAGCAAGTAAATGCACGTGATTTATTCATTAATTATTAATTATGCATTCAAAATAAAATCATATTTAGAAATTAGAATCGAATAATCAATTAATAAATGAGTCAAATAATCTAATTATAATCCGTAATTAACAACTAAATGTTTAAGAATAATCTTTCTTTTTAATTTTTAATTTTTAAACCTTAAAAAAATAGTTAATTGACATTATTTGCAAATTATTCGAATTCTTGATCATATTTATTATTAAACTTTTTTAGCTGTGTACTTTTTAGCTGTGTATTAAACCGGATATGTGAGAACTCTGTGAGAATCAATCACGATCGTTGAAATGTCACATGAGGATCTTCACTCATAAATGATTTAAATAATAAACTATATAAATCACCATTAGATTTAGATGTAAGGGTCAAGATGTAAAGTTCTCATATAGTTTTTATTTTTATGGTTCTCTTAAAAGCTGGCTCTAAATATTTAAATGTATCATTTGAAATTTACAAAAGATCTTATTGTGAAATGTTAAATGAATAAAAATTTGAATTTTTTTTGGAAAGAGAAGATTTTTTGACATTTCCCAACATGTTTCATAATGACATTTGTTCTTTTACATTTTCAATGTTGTCATTTGTACATTTTAAATTAATTATTTATACATTTATCAATTAATTTTTTTTTAACTATTAATTTTTACAGGATGAAAAATAAAATCACTCTTAAAAATAAATCGTATTTGAAAAATGACTAAAATAAAGATGGAATTCAAATTGGTAATTAATTTTGAAAATGTTATTTTATTATATGTAATTTTTTGGATTTTAACTTTTAATATTTATTATTTTAATTAAATTTTTAAAAAGTCTGACTCGGACTCGTTCTAAACGACTAAACCCGATCGTTTCAAATTAATATGAACGGTTGGTTTTAAAGGATGTGATGACTTTTCGTTTTCTTTTAATTATGTGTTTTAATGGGACCACAATTGTCACACTTTGACTTGTAAATTTTAAATTAATAATTTACTCCAGTTCTTTTCATTTTTTTATATCTTAAACCAAATGATCTACAAAATTCATCAAACTCGACTAAACTTATTTCAAAAATCCTATAATTATATTTTTATAAGTAGGGGTTTAAATGAATCGGGTTTGATCTGATTAATTTAAAATTGAGTTCAGAAGGAAAATATCTGGACCCAGACTCATAAAATTCCCAGTCTAGGTTGGGTCCGGGTCTAAATATGAAAGAAAGAAAAGAAAAACTTAAAACATATCTTGTGTTTGCCTGTTTGGGATTAAGGTTGTGTGCTTACGTTATTTGTGTATTTTAAAAAATAAACTAAGGTTAAAAAATAATATAATGAGTACTTTATAATTTAAATCCTAAGGTTGTAGATAGGGGTGAGAACGATGTGGGTCGCCTCGGTTCCACCCCGTTTTTTTGACCCGTTGCCCCGGTCATATTCCGGGACGGGTCTCGGGGCAGGGCAAAATCCGAACGGGTCACTCCAGTTTAAAAAAAATTAATTTTTTTAAAAAAATTATATTATATTAGATATAGGATTATTAAGCTTAAGTTTTAACTATTAAATCTCACGTCTTTTAAAAATTAAGGTAAAAAGTACACCTATTTTAAATTTTAGGTTTACTTTTTTATTTTATTTAATTTTTTAATTTATAATTTATAAATATTTTATAATTTCAGACGGGTCGTCTCGGATCCGTCCCGTTTACCCAGAACGAGGCAGATACCTGGGCGGGGTCGTCCCGCCCCGTTCGTTTTCACCCTAGTTGTAGATAATATAGGTTAAAAAATATAATATGTATTTTTATAATTAAAACCTTAAAATTGAATATAATATATTATCTATTATAATTTTCAGGTCCGAGTCCGACTAATCTGAACCCGGGCTCAGACCTCCGGATCCAAAATGCTTAATGAGGTTAAAATTAGTCTCGGACCCATTTACACCCTTGACCCCTACTTATAATTAAGGATTATATAAACTTAGTCTCGGACCCATTTACACCCTTGACCCCTACTTATAATTAAGGATTATATAAAACCTATAAATATACAAAAATCTCTATATAATTATTATAAATCTTATACTTGTTAATATATAAGTGCAAATGTCTCAAGATCGATGGTTTTAAAAAACATATGAAAAATAGAAAGAAAAAAACAAGATTTTAAAAAATGTATACATTTTTATTCAAAATCGGGTGTACATTTTCATTCAAAATCGATGTATATTTTTTGTTACAAAATCATGAATATTTTTTAAAATATCCATTTTTTATTTAACATGTTTAAATTTGAAAAATAATTATGCCAATACATTAATATTCGAAAAAAACCAAATAGAAATTAGAGTTGAAATGACAATCATTTGAAATTAAATTATGAATGATATAATTATCAAAAAAATCGAAAAATGTAATATTTGTGTCAACAATTTCGATATTTTATCAACAATATGTAAGATTATATAGTTTTAAATATAAATAAGTAATTGTAAATTTCCACTTTGCCTCAATTGGTAAACTTGGGATTTTTTTCGATCCAAGCCCTAAGTTCTAGTGTAATAAACAACAATTTTAAAAATATTTTGTTGTATTATTACTTACATGGATGGTTATAATGTATTTAGCTAAATTAATTAATGGTATAAACACTATTTAAGAAGGTAAAAATGCAAATTATATTACATCAGAAAAATACGAGGAAGAAGAGGGACTAAGGACAGTCTACGGAAAGTAGAAGACGAAACTCCTGCCGACGAACCTTCACCACGCAGGTCGGTTTCCGTTCAACAATCTTCTCTTTGATTTTATAAAAATTGTTTTTCTTATATTTTCGATAATAATTATAACATATTTTTATGTAGATTGATTGCAGATACTTTTTTTTCAATTTCGAATCGGTAAAATGGATAATTGCCACCCTGAAATATACCCTAATTTTGAAGCTAACCAGCGTTATGAAAACATCCATCATGAGAATGAACACGAAAATGAGATGGAAATGTTGACACGGGCAATACAAAAACGCGAGGTTCTTTCTACAATCTTCGCTAAAATGAGATATTTTGTCGATGAATCGATGATGGCCCTCCTGTCAGAAAATATGGATTTCATTAACTCATTCAAATGGGTACAAGATAAAGTTAACCAAATGAAGAGTGTACATCAAGATCCTCTAATTGCATCTTCCAATGCTAATTACCACACTGAAACATACCCTAATTTTGAATCTAACCAGCGTTATGAAAATATCGATTATCAGAATGAACACGAAAATCAGATGGAAATGTTGACACGGGCAAAACAAAAACTCGAAGTTCTTTCTACAATCTTCGCTAGAATGGGATATTTTGTCGATGAATCGATGATGGCCCTCCTGCCAGAAAATATGGATTTCTTTAACTCATTCAAATGAGTACAAGATAAAGTTAACCAGATGAAGAGTGTACATCAAGATCCTCTAATTGCATCTTCCAATGCTAATTACCACACTGAAACATACCCTAATTTTGAAGTTAACCAGCGTTATGAAAATATCGATCATCAGAATGAACACGAAAATGAGATGGAAATGTTGACACGGGCAAAACAAAAACGTGAGGTTCTTTCTACAATCTTCGCTAGAATGGGATATTTTGTCGATGAATCGATGATGACCCTCCTGTCAGAAAATATGGATTTCTTTAACTCATTCAAATGGGTACAAGATAAAGTTAACCAGATGAAGAGTGTACATCAAGATCCTCTAATTGCATCTTCCAATACTAATTACCACACTGAAACATACCCTAATTTTGAAGCTAACTAGCGTTATAAAAATATCGATCATCAGAATGAACACGAAAATGAGATGGAAATGTTGACACGGGCAAAACAAAAACGCGAGGTTCCTTTTAAAATCTTCGCTAGAATGAGATATTTTGTCGATGAATCGATGATGACCCTCCTGCCAGAAAATATGGATTTCTTTAACTCATTCAAATGGGTACAAGATAAAGTTAACCAGATGAAGAGTAGTCGTCGTGATTGCCCTATACTCCGTCTCGGTACTCGATCTCGCCAGAGTGCTCTGCTTCTTCGATGTCCAAGAGACCAAGATGCCACCCACAAACTCCAAGTAGTAACTTGTCCTACTCTTTCGATCCAATGTATCCTCCCAATCTGCATCACAATAAGCAGTGCCTCTTGTAAAGAATGGTATGTGATGATAAAAGAGGGAAGAAGATAACGGTAGGAGAAGATGAAGAATATAGACAGGAAGGAGATTAATCAAGAAGTGTTTAGAGGGAAAACACAAAACAAGAACTGTATTAATCTTTCTAAAAATGAAAACTGTATTTTTCTAAACTATACAACTCTAATCTATTTATAGAAAATAAAATTTAACTAATTCAACTCTATAAAATAATATTACAATTATTCCATTACCGTCCTTATTGCAATAAACCTCTTATATTATATCATTCTACATTCACCCTTAAAATATGAGTTATAGAAATAAAAACTCAGATTTTGCAACAAAAAAAAAACCATATGTGACCAGGGAATCATAGACTTTGTAAACTGAAAAAATCCAGAGCACAAGCACAACTACAACTTAAGCTCAACATGAAGTGAAATCTCTAATAAGTTTGCTTTTTTTTTGAATTAAAACTATCTGATAATATATAAATTTCAACACAAAAAAAGAGGTGTGATCACATGCGATTCACCCCACACCCTCCGCATTTATCCAGCCAAGTGATCTTACGATCATTTAGGCTCAACAACCTTTGAAGACTGACTCGATATTTTCTAGAACGAGTTATGTCTCATCGTTCTCGAGTGGTGAGCTTTGGACAATGGGAGGTGAAGCTGGCATACTTCCGTTTCGGACCATCACCTTTCGGTCCACTATATGCAAGTGATTACTCATATCGTTTTTACTTTTAAAGAAAGTTCATCTCCTAAGAAATAGATCCTCGTATGGATATGACTTTTTAAGTCATTCTATTATCCCACTTTTACCTTCTATGCTTTTTGGTGAGTCAGAATTTTATTTTTAGTTGAATTCCAACCCACCATTAGCCTAGATATTACAGCTCTTTAATACAAGTTCCTACCGAATATAAATTAAAACACAACCGTACTAATAATAAAAATTAAGATTAGCTTGGTGTCGATGTAGGTGGGGCGCTTTTAGCCCATACTTCCGTTAATCGTTGCTCTTGGCTTGTCTCTCTGGCCTTGTACTTGTTCGTCATGAATGTCTTTAATATATCTTGTATTATCTTTCTTCCTATCTCTTGCGGTCACGTGCGTCTGTTTTCATGCATTCTCTTGTTTCTTTCAGTCCAGATCCCCCAGACTGCCCCTGCCGTGTATGCCCATGTTAGACCCCAATATGACATGTTCTTTGTTCTGACGTGAGCCTCTTTTATTATCTGTTCTAAAAAGAGTCCTGCGCATGTAATCAAACCTGGTTTTGCATTTAATATATAGAACCATAAATCCATGGAAAATTTGCATATGAAGAACACATGGTATTGCGATTCTCATGATCCTCCACATAAGATGCAATCGGTATTTCCCCGTCTCGTTCTCCCAGCAATGTCACCCTTCATGGTTATTTTAACCCATCTAGCCCTCCATAGTGTTATGCTAAATTTTCTAATGCTAGTGGTCCTACCCCTTCTCAAAATTTGTCGATCTCTTTTCTATACCTTATGGATTCCCAGACATTCTTGTATGTTGGTGAGGTACCACTCCCGGTCCAAGTACAGTTGTAGTTGAACCCACATTTTAGGACCTTATATATCTTGTATTTGTTATCTATTATTCCAGCCCATAGGGAGGAATCTACTCTTCGATGTTTGTCTATATCTCTAATGTCTCTTCCCCTCACATACCTCTCTCTCATCCATGAGGCCCAGATAGAGTCCTGATCCGACCATATTCTTCTCAACCTGGTTATCCTAGCTGCCTCTGCTGATTTTAAGAAATCTCATCCGTAGGCCCCCCTCCATCTTAGGCAGTGTTATTTGAACCCAAGTAAAGTCTTGCTTCTCATTCCATATATACCTATATGAAATGGATTGCAGATTGGTGAGACATGCCTGATTACGCCAGTCACTCCCAATAACGCCCCTCAACAAGGACTAAGGTTCCGTCGCTTTACGCCGGACCCCCGGAAGGCATCCACGGTGCGGAGCAAGTGTCTACGTCAAGTACTCAAGGCAACACATGAGAATCGCTGACTGAGACTACCAAGTCGTCGATTCCAGGGGTGCATCGCCGACTCCAGACAGGGCACTCGGGTCTGGTAGACCGAGGACCTGACCACAAGGGAGTCGGTGACTCCACCTCTGAATCGACGACCCCCATACCTGAGTCGCCGATTCCTAACCGTTACTTGGGAGGGCTCACGTCGTTATGGCACCCTTAATTGGGCACCATAATGGAGTGGGCCCCACGCTAATGAATGGGGAAACGTCCCCAGGACCCTATAAAAGGGGTCCTAGGGGTGTCCTCCAATATCATTCTTACTTGACTTACAACACTCCACACTAGAGCAACTAAGGAGCCCGAATCGCCGATTCCCACGTGAGTCGCCGATTCCCCTCCACTTCTGCAGGTATTTGACGTAGAGCGCGCGTCGTGGACTCCAAAGCCTCCCTCCTCGCAACCCCGCGAGCCCACTGGTAGCAGATTCCGTGCTTCATCAGCTAGCGCCGTGTGTGAGACTATCGAACCACGATATCCCGTTGTAATCGCGAAATTTTCTTCGCAAAGTCCGGCTTGATTTCCCTAGGGAGATCGCTGACTTTGTGTCAAGGATATCGTCGACTCCACCTAGTGAGTTGTCGGTTCAGGGAATATTCTGCTAGCTAAGAGTGCTGTCCACGGCCAGACTAGAGAGAAAAACTACCTAAGGCCAGTCGCCGATTCCACTATCGTGTGTCGCCGATTCCACTTCAAATCGTCGACTCCACCTGGTGAATCGCCGATTCCACTTGTTTTTTTCTCTCGGGCCAGTTCTAGCAAATACTTGCGTTTTAGTTGGAACATGCTTTTTTCACTTTCCAGTGATTCTGTCGGTCCACATCCGGAATTCCCAGATCTGATTTTGGGATTCTACGACCACACATCACGTGAAAAAAAATTTCTCTACGAGTAAAAAAAAAACAGAATTTCCCAACAGTGCAAGGAATCTTTTTTGGAATAGGTCTAAACAGGCATCCCAAAAACCACCTCCGGCGTCACGATTTTCTGCAGAAAAATTGCAAAAAATTTGCGAGATTTTTTGCTAATTTCAAACTTTGGGGACTAGTAGTACTGCTCAAGGGAGTCACAAAACTACAAATAAATATTATACAAAAAAATTCTGTTTTGTGACACCTGGGGGGGCAGGTACCTACCCATAACTTCCGACACTTCGGAAGAACTTCCACTCGTAGTATGTTGCTTCGACCCAATAGAAGCAACCATCCCATTTATGGCTCCTTTTACTAAGGATCATAAAAAGAAAGCTCATGTTATTGCTACTGAAGTAGGAGCTTCTGGTAGGAGGGTTGGTTCCCGTATTGTACCAACCTCCAATGCACCACTGTCGGCACATGAGGTGCCTTCATCACTCCCACCAAATGGGGGGGTAAACCTAACTCCTGCGCTAGAAGAGAGGTTGATTAACTTTATGGATTCCATAGAAAAAAGTGTTAGCAACCTCGAGAAAGCGAGAGGCAACAAGACCATCATCCGTGAAGGAGCGGGTGAATCTGGGTCTTACTATTCTCCATCTGCGGAGAAAAAGAGGAAATCTCCGGTCCCTCCTAAAGCAAAGGCTGGACCTAGCAAGAGTCGCACTGACAAGACTCTTACGACACGGTTCGTGGAAGATCTCCGTCGGAAGCTGTCCGACAACCCAGTTGTCAGCAGCCCGATCGAGTTTCTGAGAGTCAAAAGTGCTCCTTTTCACAAGGATCTTTTCCATCAACCTGACAGGTACCCAGGATAGAAGCGTATGACGGTTCGAGTGATCCAAAAGATCACATCAACCTTTACCTTAATGTCTTGGAACCGCAGACCACTGATAACGGACTGTTGTGTCGGGCATTCCCCGACACTCTCAAAGGCAAAGCTTATTGGTGGTTTTCTGGTCTGCCAGCTGGCTCGGTTTTCAGCTTCGCGGACCTCTCTTCAAAGTTCATCGCCCAACATGTGGGGATGATCAGAATAAAACACAGTGCCAACGCACTTGTGGCACTACGACAGAACAAGCTGTCTCTGAGGGATTACACGATTATGTTCACTTCGATGATGACAGAAGTGAACGAGCTGATCCCAAGTCTGGCCATAGCAGGATACATAAGAGGGTTGGTACCCTTCTCCCCTTTGGCCTAGAATCTGATGCTCCATAAAGTGGAGACCCTGTCCGACCTCTTCCAACGAGCTCAATCGTTCGTTGAGATAGAAAAGGAGAATAATGACAAGCTGGACGGATTCGAGCCGCCCAGTCGGAAAAAACCTCGCTATGCTAAAGAAGATACATACGAGGATACAAGTTCCCAGTCTGAAACCTCGACTAGTCTTCCTCGATACAGAGAGGACTTTCCGAGCAGCAGTTATAACCACCAAAGTCATAACTCATACTCTCAGTCTGGTAACAGTTATGACCACGAAAACCATAGCTCACACTCTCGGGCCAGTAATAATTATGGCCACCAAAGCCATAGCTCACGCTCTCAATCCTATAACAGTGATGGCCGGCGACCAAAGCCACAGTTCGCATTCACAATCAAGTGCATCACGCTAGTAGTGAGGAACTATCATCTGTTAGAAGGAAAATAGGATTGGCCAGAGTAACCAGGCATGCTATGTCAGTGGCAACCAGCGACCAAAACACGTTGATTCTTTTGTTTGTCGCTCATATTATTCTCATATATTCTCAATAGCGATATTATTCTAAATAAATCTCTCTTTAATCCATGGAGATACTATGCTATATGTATTTCATATCATATTTAGAATAATCACCCATCACTTCAGACGGATCAATCATCCATCGCTTCGGCTGGATGGCGTCCGTCACTTCATATATCATCCATCGCTTTGGCTGGATGATACCCGTTACTCAGACCTAGCTTACGACCCACGAGTCTAAGTGATGGTTATAAAATCCAATTTACGTCCAGAGTGGCTAAATTGTGATTACAAGTCTAGTTTACGATTTATGAGTCCAAAGTGCGACTTAAGAATCTAAATCAGACTCTCACTTACGAATCTAGCCCCGAGATTCTAAATTTACGACTACGATCAATGATACCCTCGTTTTAAATCTATTTTGTCGTTATGGCCTTAATAGACCAAGGATTATTTTGTCGCTTTGGCCTTAATGATCCTATCCCATCTTGTCGCTATGGCCTTGATGAGGATCGAGAGTCACTATGGCCAGAGCTTGGCTAAAACACTAGGGTTCAAATTTAGAATTGTAGTCCTAAATTTTAGTCTCTTAGTGTATATGCTAGTACAAATTACAAAATAAAATAGTTAGATTTTATCTTTGTAATTTTCATTTCTAAAAGTCAATAAAGTTGACACTCTTTTGAAATCACTTACCTACGACTCTAACTAGTACCCTACTTTAGAAATCTATTTTGTCGCTATGGCCTTAATAGATTAAAATCGTTTTGTCGCTATGGCCTTAACGATCCTACCCCATCTTGTCGCTTTCGCCTTGATGCGGGTCCAAAAGTTACTCTGTCGCTTCGGCCAGAGTTCAACTACACATTAGGGTATAAGTATAGAGTCTTAGGTAGCTGATAAGTATAAATGAACCTAACCCCAAGAGGTTCTAAGTACCCACAACACATACGAAAATCTATTTTTTCGCTACGGCCTTAATAGATTAAAAATCGTTTTGTCGCTATGGCCTTAACGATTCAACCCCATCTTGTCGCTATGGCCTCGATAAGGGTAAAAAGTTACTCTGTCGCTTCGGCCAGAGTTCAACTACATATTAGGGAATGAAATCTAGAGTCTTAAGTTCTCAAAAAATTCTAAGTCATATTTCCGATAATTTTTGTATCTCCAACTTATTACGTCACTTAGCTTTGCGAGTCTTGATTAGTTGTGAAGTTTAATTTATTTCGCGAGTTTAGTCGTAGACTGAGCTACGATTTGTACGACTAAGTCTATGCCCAGAGTGACTAACAATAGGGTTAGCAGAGTCTAATTTACGTCCAGAGTGACTAAATTACGACTTGTGAATCTAGTTTCGGGTCTTAGTTACAATTCAAAAATAAATTAAGTAAACAATTAACTAAGAAAGCAAAATAATTGATTAAATTGAGTTCCAAAAAGATTACAAAAATATCAAAACATTTCAAGAGGGAGTATCACAAGCTTTCTTCGACACTTCTGTCGTTTCGGTCAGAAGTCGTCACATTTCAAAAGGGAGTATCACAAGCTCTCTCCGGCATCAGGGTTCAAACTTAAGTTGTAATTAGAAATTACAAACGTAACCCTCGAGTTTCAAATATTTGCATCCTTCGGATTTGTCATTTGCGCTATCCTTTACAACTCTACGTTAATCTGGAGGTCTAAATAATCCGCAAATTTAACCATAGGCTGAGCTACGATTCGTACGACCAAGTCTATGCCCAGAGTGGCTAGCAATAGGGTTAGCAGAGTCTAATTTACGTCCAGAGTGGCTAAATTACAACTTGTGAATCTAGTTTCGGACATTAGTTACAATTTAAAGGATAATTTATATGAAAGATTAGCAAAGAAAAAACAAAAGATAGCCTATTGACAATCAAAATCAAATATTTCGGAAAAACTCATTCAAAAAGTTATGTGTCACAATGGCACGATTTTCAAGGGGGAGTATCACAAGCTCTCCCGACACTTCTGTCGCTTCGGCCAAAAGTCGTCACGTTTCAGAGGAGTATCACAAGCTCTCCCGACACTTCTGTCGCTTCGGCCAGAAGTCGTCACTTTCAGGGGGAGTATCACAAGCTCTCCTGACACTTCTGTCGCTTCGGTCAGAAGTCGTCACATTCCGAGGTAGGGGAGAAAAACCCAGCTGAGATTTTTATTTTTGCTCTTATTTTAATTTTATCTTTGGAAGAACCCTTCCCATCACATTATGTAATAAATCCAACCAATTATCTACTGAAGACAATCTTTACACTTATTTTATAGATGCTTTCTGTAACACTGCTAATACCTGCAAGTTTATATATAACACTAGTACTACAATATGTTTAATACTACCTGCAGTTCTCAAAAAAATGATTGAATATATACCAAAAAAACAAATAGAGAATATAACTAAACAGAGTAAAAAACAAGAATGGAAGCACAAAATAAACATATATTTAGAGAAGTTATTGCGGTAATGTAATGAACTCAAACTACTGATCAGCCACTTAAGTAATCCAAGTCCATTTAATCTTTACTATCTACTAATGGATCTTCTGTTGCTACTAATCTATGTCTACTTTTATGTATTTCAAATTGTTCATTACTCAGAACCTTTGTGAATCCATTAACATATTGAAGCACAGAAGGAATGTATTCCAGTTTCTATTAGATCCTTTTATATAATGATAAGAAATATCTATGTCTTAATCTAGGTGTAGTTGTAGGATTTTCAGCTATAAAGATCAAACAACAGACTTATTTACTAAAGCTCTATCGACGGTTCTGTTCAATCGCCACCGACGCCGACTACGCCTAAGTTTGGGTTGTGCTTTTTATGGGTCGACCTGATCAATTAATTTAAATCAGCCATTATTTTTAGGTCCTTATTTGTATATTTATTTCAAGTTAATTCAAAAAATATATATTGGTTTTGGATCTTTAAGCTTAGTCAGTTTTGGTTTTGATGATCCTGCCTCTGTTGTGGATAAAACTATACTATTTTTCTTTTTACATCCTCATGACACTACCTAGCATGAAACAAGCACTGACCACTTAAGATCATTTTTAATATTTTTGATGAATAGTGTATTATCAATACTTTCCATTTTGAATTTCTGGTTTAATAGAAATCTTTTGAGTTTGTCATACAAAGCTCAAGGAACTTGTTTTAGACCGTAGTCTTTTATGAGTTTGTAAACGTGTTCTGGATTTTGAAAATCTTCAAACCAAGTATTTATGAAGTAATGTAAACTTTTAGGCAATCTTTTGTGGATCGATGGGTTAGCGACGTAGGTGGTTAATTATTGATTTTTCTTGAATGCAATTTATCCGTTCAAAAAAAAATTGTTTGACATTGACTTTAAAAAAATACACATTTAACATGCAATACTGTAAAGTAAAAAAATTATATTCTAACCTTAATATCCAAGTGGCATGTTTCCATTGATGGAGAGATAATGATGTGGCCACCTGTCCACATGTGTTATTTCCCCCTGTTTAATACCATGTAGTATTGAGATCGATTTTAATCTCATTGGTTAATAATGAAACATTGTCATTGGTTGAGAGTACTTAAGAGGAAGTATACTTAAGCGATGATTGAAATATATATCCTGGTTGGTTGATGAAATATCATTCTGATTTCATATTTGTACCGGTATTCTCTGTGATTTTTGAACACACTGATTTCTAACATTTCCTCCATCGTAATGATGTATTGAAATCTGTATATAGAGAGAGTATCAAATAATAATATTGATAATGATTGATTTCTTACTCTCTGTATTCATTGATTTCTAGTATGGATTGTCTGACTGATTGAACTTCAGTGTCTCAACAGAGTGATTACACGTGTACTCACCTCATTTGAATAGACAAAGAAATCAAACAAGTCAAAGTCAACATAAAAGGTTAAAGTCAAAATTGAGATATTCAAATTACAATTTGTTCACTCTGATTTGAATTATATATTGTTGACTTGATTTTAATCTATCGTAGATTGATATGGTGTTAAGTTGTAAACTTGATCATAAGTAGATTTGGTGACATAGGAACTAACACTCAGATCACGTCAACAAGACCAGGAAGTATTTCCTCAGGAAACCTAGTACGTGTCGAAGAGGGGAGTAATGATGATACAGTATCCGAAACTTGATCACGACACCAAAAATCAGAGATTAAGATAGCCCGGAATGGATGACGAATACCTATATAGGCGATGGGAGACCTCAATTGACTTTATTAGGAAGTCGGCCCCTACAGGTCGACTTTTGCCAAGTCGACTTCTAAGGAAGTCGAGGACAAAAGTCGACCCTAAGGAAGTCGACCTGGGACCAGATCTGGACAGTTACGGTCCTAATGACCAAATTATCCCCACAAGAACCCTATAAATAGAGGTCACTCTCATTCATTCGGTTAGGTTGATTCGAGTGAAAGAGAACCCCTGCCAGATGCCAGAGTGAGCCTGAGCAACTGAGGTGCGTGAGCTGTTTCCGACGAACTTCCTGACTCAACATTTGTTCGAAGCGTCGTCCTAGCACTGATCGGGATCCACCCTTATCAAGATTAATGTAAGATTAGATGAGATTAGACGATTGTAGATCATGCGACAATCAAGAATAGAATGGTATTTTGGCGATGATGATGTTTTTGTATTATGATTGAAAACGTTAATTAGTCTATGTTATTACAATGTTTATTTATAATCTAATTCCCAACGGCTATAATCTAACTGAGCTTGGGCCTGCGCCCCTGGATTCAGGTCTTGATACTTGGTCCACCACAATTGCACACCTCCACACCACATGTTCCAGTTATGCTGGACCTGAGTATTGGGCCAGAGCCTAATAATCTGGTAGTAGTGGTTTTTACTTTTTAACAGTGTACAACTTTTTCTTACAACTACTGCATAACTTTTCTTTCCAATCACTCCCTTCATTATTTTTTTATTTGATAACAGAGGGTACCTTTCCACATATGCAGAGCTGTCAACCTTCGAATGATATACCAGAGCCACATAATATATCATCGGATAAATTTAAGTGAAAATGTATAAACTAAAATTCGAATCCTGAATATCAGAAACCTTAATATTCCTGAGACCAATGAGCCAAATAATATAGTTCCCTTCATTGTTTTGTTGTTTAGGTGTTGTAACTTCTCTATACTGAGGTTTCCTTTGTTGAGCAACCAGATCTAACGAAGTATTTTTTTGATTTCCCTGTTTCTTTGTTGTTCTTCAATGAGCAATATATGATAGGGAATGGTCGTCCCCAACCCGTCTCGGAAAGTCGTCTCGTTGACTTTCTAAGGACGGTCTTGATTTTCGTCCCTAAAAATTAGTGACGGTCTAGGGACGGCCTTGATTTTCAGTTGTAGCTACTTCTCCAAGTAGGAAAACTAATTTCTATCTAGCACTTACTGATATTTCAAATTACTTTCTCCATACAATATAATCGGTCCTATCCAGCTTGAATGGGACAATCCGAGCTGTTGGATTTTCATTTGTCGATATTTGATAAATATCTTCTTCTGCCATTATGCAGGATCTGAAAATGGTAAAAATAAAAGAAGTAAGCAACAGATGTTGGAAATGCTTAAAGCTGAAGGTGAAAAACTGGAGTGTCACTAAAAAATAGACAGTTCGGACGAAACATAGTTAACGAAATTTTCGTAAAAAATACTAATAATCAAAATTACCATAATTTTCTGAAAATTTGGTAATTTCTGTGAAAAATATTTAATATCAAATTGAACGAAAATATTATAACGGATTTTAAACTATTTATAACTAAGAGTGAGCGAATTGCGACCAAATTATTATTATTTTTATTTTTTAAAATTTATTTTAAAGTACTAATGTTACTATTTATTAATGTTTTATTACTTTTATAGATCACTTTTATAAGGGTTAAATATAATTTTTGTATGGATATATAATATATTTTAAATATAAACTTATATATTTAATATATTATATAGGGTTTTTTATATAAATTATACTATATAAAATATTATATAAGGTTTATATACAATTTTTTTCCGAGTACGGTGATTATCTCGTATCCGGAAATGACCGGTGATTTCGGTCGGAGGCGGGGATTTTCCTACTTCGGGTAGGAAAATCTTACCCATCTCCGCATCCGTAAGTACGGGAACGAAGAATCTCATCCCTATTTGTAACGATAAATAAAAATTTAATTTTTCATTTCTCACCTTTTAAAAAATATATTCCCTTGTAGACATTTCTCTTTTTATTTTTTCACTTTCATTTAACTAATTACTTTTATATTAAGTAATATAAACTATAAGGTTATATTATATAAATTTTATTTATTTTAGGTTATTTTTGTAAATTAACCCCTAAAAATCCAATCCTAAATCATCCTAGAAACGTAAACATCTTCCCAATATTTTCAAACCCTAAATCGTAAACCTCTTCCCCCAAATAAATCCAAACCCGGCGTGTGGAAAGTCTTGGCGTGTGGAGTTTCATTGTCGTCCAGTCTGATTTTCGTTCAGTCTCAGTGTTGGGAACGGACAGGCATCTTGGAGGTATTTGTTTGTTTCATTCTTTTTATCCTGTTTCATTCTATTATATGAATTTACTATTATATTGGTCCCAGTGTAGTATGAATCTGACTACTATTAGGTTACCGATTAAGGGATTGATTGGATGGGTATGTATTTTATTTCATCATTTTCTCGTTCATTTCTTTATTCTCTGTTCTGTATTTCTCGATTATGGAATCCCAAGGATCTACCGTGTTTCGTTGTTTTATTCTATTTGATTTTATAAGAGTTATTTCAAGCTAGGCGCCGCCGGATTTCCATTACCGTCGTGAATGTAAGACTGATCTCCTTCTATATTCAAAATTGGATGAAGATCGATCGATCATTTGTTTTTATTTTCGAGATTGGAAATTTTAGTTTGTTTTAGAAATTCCTTATTTTTCTTTTTTTATTGTTAAGTAGTCAGATTTATTTAGAACTTCCACCAATGTAGTATGAATTTATAGTAGTCAGATTACTATTATATTCGATCCTGCTCAGTCCCAGTGTAGTATGAATTTACTATTATATGGCCTGTAATTGTCAAATTAAATTACTATTACTATTTTTTTTTGAAGCATTATTACTATTACTATTTACTCTTGCAGTGTTTATCTATGAGCTTTAGATGTTGCCCATAGTTTTTTCTTTCTTTATGATACATTTATTATTTGTATTAATTCTTAGTAGTGGTTATCATCATTTTATTTTGGTTATACTTATAAAATCTTAACAGATCCTTATTGCCTGCTTAATACCTTGTTAGTTTTTTCACCTTCTCACGATTTCCTTATGATTCAGGTACTTGGCGTTTTAATTGAAGATCTGTCCCATCCCTCTTATTGAAGGTGAGAATTTTTGATCCACGTATATGAAGAGATTGATTTCCTTGCAGTGTTTTTAGACCATTTTACAGTTTACAAAACTGCTATATATATGTCAGAGTATTTGACTCCTTCCACTTTTGTCACCTCAGACATCTCTGAACGTTAAAAGGCTAAAATCAATTATTATTTTGAAGCAGTTTTAAGGTTTTCAATTTTCACAAAACAAATAAAATAAAATAGGAAAATGAGTTTGTAGCCCTTGACACTTTCATATGATGCAAATATCCTGCTGCACACCACGGGGATTTTATTTTGCTGCATACTTTCATATGAGTTTGTATTTTGCTTGTATATATAAATTTTAAATGTTTTGCTGATTTTTTTCCTTTAGAATTTTAAATGTTGGTTGAATATTTTTTTCTTTTTCAGATTGATTAGAAGAAGAATATAAAAGGCAAAGAAGGTATGTTGTCATTTATTTAATTTTAAGATTTTATATATTATTTGGTGAGTAATGTTTTATTCAATTATTTAGAAGTAAAATATTTTATGATAGTAATTTTATATTATTGCATGCTTCCTTACATTGCTATAATTACTTAGAGTTTGTTATTTTTTGCATGAGTTTTTTGAATACTCATTTGAATACCTTTTTCATTTAAATATTGATTTTTAAGAGGTTTCTTTTTTGTATGTTAGGAGATAGACTAAAATGGCTGATCATATAGAGGTGCTTGACAAATCATGGTTGTTTAAAAGTTCAACCTCAATTAAATTTCAAGGTGGATTGAATAGTATTTTAGATTTTGTTGTAATCTATTCAAACCGCAAGATGGAGCCTGGATTAAAACTACCATATCCTTGTTCTAAGTGTCACAATGACAAATATTATGATCGTAAGACCATTAGTGAGCATGTCATACGCTTTAGTTTTGACAATGTATATAAGTATAAAACATGGTATCATGAGTACATGAAAGAGAATTGTACGTAACTGAGAGCAGTGCTATAAACTTTCCACAGTAAACTGATATAATTGTTAAAAACAATGAAACAATGCAATGTTACAGACAAAATTAAAAAAATGGACGGTTCAGAGATAATTTGATTATTTTATGCAAGATGAGAGGTTAGGATTAGCTGGGCTCATTTGGGATCCTAAGCTTATATGAACTTTCTTCAATAATAATAAACACACTTTCATTTTTATCATCTCCAATAGCAGGTATAATAAAATAGGAAAAAGATCTGGAACGGCACGTCCGCACCATGCAGACACCAAATCAAACGTATCGACTGGTATATGCATGGAGAATTGATTTCAGGTTCGAGAGCATGCATATAAAAAAGCAGTGAAACACAAAAGACGTGAAATAGTTTGTGCAACTAGTACTGCACCTCCTGTGATAGTAGAAAATGAGACGACCCTTTTAGTAAGGGTTAGGGTTTAGTAAGAGATGATCCTTTTGTTTAATTAATTGTCGATTAATATTATGTTTAATTAATCATATTTAATTTACCCTAATCACACACTTAATTCATAAGTTGAAGTTAATTTAAAATAGACCTAATCATGATTAGGCTCGAATTAAACAATAGAATTAATTATATAAATAAATCCGAAAGTCAAAATCCAATATCTGGTCAACTAAGTCAACAATTAGATATGGATTATGGAGAGCTATGGATATTTTCAAAGAGAACAACAACTAGAATTGATTTACGTACGATATAGTATAATTTTTTTTTCGTACAATGGTTTATTCTGACTTAACAGTACAATGGTTATGTACGACGTTGACAGTGGCCAACATCATCAGAGGGAGGGAGAAAAATAAAATTTTAAAAAAACTTTCACTAGAGCAAATGAAGAAATTTTTGGCCGTCGTTTGAAGTAATCACTATAAAAAATAAGACCTTGTATGACGATCTTTAGACGGCGAAAATCGGGTTAAGTCAATTTAATCGGGTTGAATATTGGGGGGGAATCGAAATTTTGGGCGGGAGTTTTTAGATGACGAAAATCCGTTATCTAAACACCGCCATCGAAAATAAATTTGAACCGCCGTCGAACCAAAACCTTTCCTCGACGGACTCAAAGAATAGATGGCGGATATCCGTCATCAAAACAACTGAATTATTGATGGTCATCTAAAAACCGTCATACAAGGTCTTTTTTTTTTTTTCTTTTTCTTTTTTTTTTTTTGTAGTAAATGATAGTGTAAGACTTACAGATAGTAGTAAATGATAGTGTAAGACTTGCCATCGGCGTTGAGGTTGGTAACTTCTTTGTTAAGGTTTCACTCTATCTGTATGACTGTATTTCCCACTCGACACTCTTTCACTCTCCATTGTTAAGCTAGATTGTTTTGGGGGGAGGAGGCGTATGACTGCATGATTGTATCTGCATTAATGAAAATGGCAAGTTTTGTTGTTATTTTTTCTCTTGTGTTTTGATTAAAATTATATTTTTGGAGGGGACACTGTTGGTAGAAATCATGGTGATGGTTTTGGGTGTAATATGGACAGGAAGGTGTGTTTGTATGTCGAATAATAACTAGAAATTAAATCACAGCTATGATTTTATTGATTTGGGAGAATATTTGGAGCTTACAATATATTTTGTTTTTGTTATTTTGTCAGGTCTAAAGTCTAATTACTCAAAAATAAGACAGAAAATGATTAGTGTTTGATCCCACACGCAACTTTCCGAAAGAGAACAGCTCCAGCTCCAAACTGTTGTCTGCTCTATCTTGTTTCAGTTTATTGATCCACTATTTGCAATGGTTGAGGTAAAGAAGAAGCGGAAAAAGAATATGGTCTTGGATGTTCTATCCAAAGATGCAACTTGTAGTATACAAGTAGTTAAAGCTGCAGCAGATAAAGATAAGAAGAAGAAGAAGAGGAAAAAAGGGATCAATGGGGATGCTCTTCCTAAAATAAGTAGGAGGAGTTTTAGTCCTGCAGTAGCGATAGATGTGACGAACAAACACAAGAAGCATATGAAATACAAGAAAGGTGAATTGGACGGGGGAGATAATGATGGTGTGAGATTGATTAAAGAAAAGAAACACAGTATAATCAATACTAGAGATGATTGTCGTGATGGAACTGAGTTTTCTAGAGTGACCCATGATTTAAACAAGTGTAAGAAAATGGAGAAGGAGAAGGAGAAGAAGAAGAAGAAGAAGAAGAAAGGAGAGGAGGAAATTATCGCTGATGATGATTGCAACCCGGATGTTATACATTTGCCAAATGAGATGAATAATAAGAAAAGAAAAAAGAAATGTGATGCAGTTGATAAGGGTAATTGTCTTTCTTCTCTGGATGAAAAGAAATCCAAGAAGAAGAAGAGGAAGGGGCAAATCAATGTTCAAGTTGATGGCACACTTTCTTTAGATGATTTTGAAATTTCAAACAATGAAAAGAAAAGAAAGAAAACCAAATCAACGAAAAGAAAGCTAGCAAATAATGAGACTATTGACTATGAAACCACGGACAAGATTGAAAATTCTATTCCTGAAAAGAAAAGAAAGCGTGTGAGATTTTCATCCGATGTTGAGATGTTTCCCTCAGAGAATATACCTAAAAAACTTCGAAAGGAAATTCAATATACAGGCACTCAAATACGTGGTAAAAGGTTCACCCCTGAAGAAGATAACTTGCTCAAGGAAGCTGTCTATAAGTACATAGAGGTTTGCTGTCATTCTTTTAAGTTTCAATGCTGTATTTGGTTTATTGCTAAAACTTTAAATTTCTATATTATTTTTTAATAATTCTATCGGAAATAATCACCTGTATTTTCTCTCTATACACACCTACTTTTTTCAATTATTATTACCTGTTTTTCTCGGTGTCACATATCTGCTAAATTATCTGTTATGCTGTGGAGAGTTTGATCGGGCTTCATAACAACATTCAAGAAGCTCAAACTGTGGGGCTTCATAACACAATCCACATATATCTAGTTTTTAATTTTCTCTTTCACGTTATTATAATTTAAAGATTTTATTATATTAATGTATTAAACAAATATTTATGTTGCTCATGCTTACAGGATCATGAATTAGGTGATGTAGGTTTGGAAATGGTTCTAAATGCGTCGAAGTATCCTAAAATAAGGGGTTGTTGGAATGTAATTGGTAAGCGATGATACTTGATAGTATATTTTCTTCTACGTTTCCTTATTTTTATTTTGTTCACTTCAATTTTACCAGTTTTTAGGAAAATAAATGGTAAGAAATGCACTATTTACCGATTTTTGAAGGAATTTATGTTCCATATCAATATGATATTTTGCAATCATTCTAGACCTATTTTTGTCATTTTTAGTTATCATTGAGGGTTTCCTCTAATTGACCTGTGACATTGATTCACCAATCAGAGGGCCTCCACCAAAGGAATTCAATATCGCTAATTATGTTCAATTTTGTTATGGACATTCTTAATTGATTTATCGAAAGAGGAATTTCAGGGAAAAAACTTGACTAATATTCAAGGAATAGAGAGAGCGTCACCCATACTTCTAAATAGTGGATAACGGCATAGCGGTCTCTATCAGAGCTATAGCAGCTATAGTGTTTTATTTATTTTTCCATATTCTACTTGTAAATACAAGTATTTAATAATCAGTACCTGTAAATTAAACATCTTAAAAATTAAAATATATAGTTTGGAACACGAAACATCAAGAAAATGAGTTTACTGCTAAAATAGGAAGATGAAGTTCTGGTTGCTGGACAGAAGTTCGCTGGAGGTTGCCAGAGCGGAAGGGAGCACGTCAGAGCGGCGCTATTTAAAAGTATGGCGTCACCGGTCTCACATCTTAAGTTATGCCGAGTTGCCGACGACCTTTTCCAAGCTAAGCCTGAAATCGATAGCAACTATTCAGGATATCCTGAAGAGTGAAGATGTTCAGTGCATTCATGAAATTGGAAGAGAACTATGATAAAAGTTAAGTCTTCTGCTCAATAATAGTTGGCCAGAACCAGGTAATCTATTGGGGATCCTGAATTTCGAGGAGGAGGCAGAGTTATGTGCACTGTGCAGCGATGGAAGTTCCTCCATCCTATGGAAAATTCTCTGGCAAGATGGTCAAATATATCTCTTGAATTGGTGCAAACCTGATCACCTCAATAGCATCCGGTCTGGACCTGAAGCTGGAGAGTATCCAGGATGGGCCTAGTGCTCAGGTTGAATTCATGTGAATTTACAACCCCATAGGAATCAAGGATGGACTATGGACACCGACGACACTACATCGGTCCGTCCCATGATTAAAGATGATCCTCTCGAAGCTGGACTTGGAGTTATGGATTTCAAAGCTAAGGTAAAAATAGCTTTGTTGAAGCAGATTCACAAAATTTAGACTGACAATAAGTCAAATCTATCTTGTATTTTTATTGGCTAAAAAAGAAATACATTAAGGTTACTTGCCACAGTAAATTTAGTTGAAAAAAGTAGATTAGAATGCTGAAAAAAGAAATATATGCTGTGTAAATATTAAAATATGGAATGCCAATGAAATGATGTAGTGTGCTAAGGATAACTTATATACTAATTGCATTCTTGAATCTTGACCTCCCTTTAAACTTGTTATCCATATAATTATCTCATCCATATAATCGAATTCTTGGAGTTTTATTGTTATCTGTAACAATATATATATTTCATCCACCAGCACTTACCATCCCTTGGAGGCCTACAGATGCAATTTACAATAGGACTAAAATCATCTTTTCTAGCAACGGTATAAGACATAAGTGGACACCAGAAGAAATTGATCTTGTCAAGCGGTACGTATTCTCTCTGATTCCCAAGGTTTTTGATTTGTCGCATATGCGACCAGGCGCAATCCCCCCATCACATATTTGGGGGGTCGCATATTTATGGGGTTTAGCCGGATCCGGGTCGGATCCGGCTTAACCCGACCCATTTACCCAAGTAAAAATTAAAAAATTGAAATGATTAAATGAATAATATTATTTTATAACAACTTAAGGACCCATTTTATAATAATATTATTCAAACAACTTAAATGAATAATATTAATTGACGACACACTTAGTTAGAAGTTAGAACTTAGAACTAAGTGTTTGAATTACACTTTTACTTTGATGTTTGAAACTAATACTTTTGTTGTTTTGAATGTTTCTTTAAGTTTTTCAGATTTTAAGAGTTTAAGTATCATTAATCACTATATTATTTTAATTATGATTTTAATTATGACTTATAATATCAGGGATTTATTTAAAATATAGAAAATACAGGGGGTATATTGAAAAAAAAACTAAAAATAAATGTCGCATATTGGGTAGCATATGCGACCAGGCGCTCGCATATGCGATATGCGACCCCAGGCATCGCCTGGCCGCCTGAAAAAGCTTGCTGATTCCTATTGTGATGAAGCCATCTTGTTGTTTTCAGACTAACCCTTGGTAACTTCTAATAAAAATTTAATCTTATCAAAATGTGGTTAAGGATGCACCGTTGTCAATCATATATTTATTTCCTTTTGTTTTGAGATGGTGTTTTCTTTTAACAAGATAAAATGCAGGCATGCAGAAGTAAATGGACATAAATGGGCAGGTCTTGCTTTGTCTCTCGGCATACATAGACGTCATGTAAAGGAAGCATGGCGAAGAAATAGACTTCCAAATCTTAAAAAAGGTTTGCCTCTTCTATCCCTTCATTTGAAAAAAAATAACGGTTTAAAAATTAAAATCAAGCGTTCTAATATTTTATGTATCAAGCTTTTTTCATCTGTTTACGTGATGACCTTAACTGCACAGTTGTGTGTGTGCGCATAAAATAAAATATGTGAGGGTTTCTTTTGAGGTTATAGTTAATACTAAGAATCTTTTATTAGAAATAATAGCAGGGTTATTTTATTTTGAAAAAAGTAAGAAATGTTCTAATATCCTATTATTTCCTGATGAAGAGAAAAAAGAAGGCAATAACCTTTTTTCGCAAATGATTTTTTTTCATTTATGAAAATCAAAATTACGGCTTGGCATTTGTGGTTATGGGGATGGGAGTTGCCTTTCCCGTTCCCATCCTCGTTAAAATTGACCGGGGATGGGACGGGGTTGGGTATCCCGTTCCCGTATCAGATCAAATAAAAATTTAATAAATAGTTCATCTAATATAAACATAAACTATAATAATTTTATTAAATAATTTATTGACATTCTCCAGACCACCACTACAAACACTTAATAAATTAATAAAAATAATTATAAAAACATCCACAACCATAAAAAAATTAAAATGTAACATCAGCATTAACAAATAACATGTGTTCACATTATTGACCACTGACCATGTGAATTGAATATCATCCAACATGACTACATTAAAATTAATAATTTAGTTTTTTTTAAAGCAATTAAATTTCATTAAAAATCAAGGGCAATACCCAAATTACAAAAAGATAGAGAACTAGTAATTTAGTTTATAACTTATTAGTTTATGATACTTGGATTAATAATTTTATATTTTTACATTTTTTTTGATGAATTTGAAATTTCATTAAAAATGAAAAGGGCCTTGCCCAGATTACATATATAAACAGAAAATAAAAATCCCTTAACAGACAGCACTATTCAGGAGCAGGCAAGTTCTCTAGGTGTAACAGGAACAGAAAATAAACAGCAGTACAAAATGTGATAAACAGAAAATAACTAGAGCTGCCATTGACTTCCATTAAGCCTATATCAGGGGATTTTGCCATGATCACCTCTGCAGCGACCACTTCCTCAGACTTAAAGCTACCAATTTTCCATTTTCTATTCCTCTCCTGCCACAGATGCCATGTAATCCCTCCTAGTAAAGTCCAAAGTAACCTTCAGCATTTTGAGCCTATTCTTAGGGATTGGATGCAATCAATCACATCTCTCAATCTAATATCGTCCCCTTGAGGTACCTGCCAATTCAGGTTCTTGCATACAATATAGTTGGTAGCCTCAGCCTTCAGAGCAAGCATTAAATTTTCTCATTAGATTAATGAAGAATAATATCCTGAAAGTACAAAATGGAAGAGGAAAAAAAAAGAAAAATGGGGGAGATGGGCTACACCCATCGTCGTATCTAGCTATCACACTCAGTGACCAAATAACTAAGTGTGCTGCCTCAGGATGCTGGCTTCCCAAACCTGCATTGTAGTCTCTTCTAGTTGTGAAGTGTGATTGTGTGAACTACAGCATTTCTTATTTCTTAAAGATTTCAGCTCTGAAGGATAGGCTGGAGTCCTTGATTATTTCCAGGGACAAGGACCTCAGGGGGTTTAAGAGTAAGCTGTCTTGATCTTCTATTCCTTTCGGACCAGATATGCCATGTGAGTTCCCCTAAAACATTCCCACAATTCTGGTGTTCATGAAGGGGAATACTTTGTCATTCTTTGACAAGCTTCAGTGATGTCACCCAGTTTTATGTCAGGGTAATTGATGCTAGGTACCTTGATGTTTTTGATTTTCCAGACTCTGCCTGGTTTAAGAAGACATTAATATAAAATGTATATAAAATTCAGATATTATTCATTAATTATAGAAATTTATAATATAACATATTTTCATTAAGCAAGAGATCCATAAGAAGGAAAGCACGGCAGCAGAATTACAAATACTGAATTTGTGGGAGGTTCCACTTTCAAGGTAGCTTTCTTAGATTTCTAGATCTAGAAAAATGCTATAAGAAATATAAATGGATAAGGCCAAGGACAATTGCTTCCGAAGATGATGGAGCATTCTTTAACTTGATATTATGAATTAGATATTTTGATTAGAATATTTTTACTTTGAAATCTTGGAAGTGCACATATGCGACAAGAAAACCTTGCTTACGACATGTTCTTAATTCTTATTTCTGCATATTTATTTTGAAATTTAGAATCTTTGTCATTTACCACAGGACCATGGTCACAGGATGAATTGCAACAGTTATTTGATTTGGTGAACTTGGATTATCGAATGAGTTTTGCAGAAAAAAAGGATTCAAAGCATGGCATGGTACGTGTATATTTTATGATTTTTTCTTCTTCTTTAACCCTTCACATTTAAAACTTATTTTTATGTTATCATTTTTGATAGCTGAGGGATAACATTTCATGGGAAGCAATCAGCAACAAGATCGGCACAAGACTCCACAAAGATTGTTGTCTTAAATGGTTTGTCTTTTTGAAATTCTTAAACACCCCTCTATATATAACCAACTATACAGGGAGCGTATCATCTGATACGTGATATTGCTTAATCTTGTTGCACCATCTAATCAAAAGTCAACTACATATAAGCCCGTAGACACATCTGTACATATCTTGAAATTAAAACAGTTCAAAAAATCATCCTATTTATTGTGGTGGTTAATTTATCAATATCCTATTGCTTTCTTGTCTAGGTATATGTACCTTTCATCATCTATGGTGATTCGTGGCTCTTGGGCTGATTGTGATGATTATCTTCTTGTTGATGCGT
This sequence comes from Zostera marina, assembly GCA_001185155.1. Taxonomy (NCBI): domain Eukaryota; kingdom Viridiplantae; phylum Streptophyta; class Magnoliopsida; order Alismatales; family Zosteraceae; genus Zostera; species Zostera marina. Next base: position 247,990 of record LFYR01001368.1, read on the forward strand.
AAGGAGCCTTTCTTTCTTTACCGTGTCTTGCATTTTTTTTACATAATCTAAAAATAAAAGATAAGTTCCATGAAAATAATTTCTTGATTTTTTTTTAACAAAACAAAAACAGGCTTCAGAAATTAGAAGCTTGTTGCGCTGAAGATGTTGATTGGGACAGTCTTCTTGAACACAGGTGGTAATCAAATTTTACTCTTTTTTTCTATAAAGGAATTCTTACGTTATTTTATGTTAAAGCCTTTGTAATTAATCCGACAGGAGTGGCGATATTTGTCGGACTCGTTGGGAGGAAATGACCAAGTACATAGGTGGCCATCAAGAAAAATCCTTCATGGACCAAGTTGATGTCCTTTCTAATCGTTACTGTCCTGAAATGTATGAATACAGGGTAAAACGAGATGAAGATGAAGACGATGAGAATAATGAAGACAACGAACATGAGAACATTGAGGGGGGCAGTTAGTTAATGAGCATAACGTGAGTTTTCAAAATTAAGAATCATTTTTTAAATTTTATGCAATGATTTTGTAATGACTCTTTAAACTATTATTTCCTTTTTATACAATCACAATGTAATACCCAAAAAATTTACATAGACAGATGTACATTTAAAAAAAAGAAGATTGTTCATACTCTCCTGTTATTTGACTATTTCCATTACCTGGAATGTGTAAATGGTGAAGAATTGCATTTGCCTGTAATTAGAAAAATATGTATAAGAATCCCAATAGCAATAGGAATTGGATAGAAATGTAGAATAAGTTAGTCACCTTTTCCTTGGCCCGTGATGACCCATTTCTCGATAAGGCGACAAGTGGTGGAATGACGCCTTCTTGGATGGCTTCACGGCAGGAGGAGAGATGGTAAGTACAGAGCTGAAGTAAAGCTGAAGCTGCATTTTCTTTACCTCTTGAAGTGCCCAATTCAATGATATTAACTAAAACTGGTATCCCACCTTCCCTTGCGATACTACTCCTACCTACATCTGTTGTTGCGATATTTGCCAAAACCGTGACAGCCTTTTCAATCAAACCAATTACCGGATCTATCAATTCTATCAAATACCTTACTCCTCCAGCCTCTACAATCCGTTTGCTATTCTCATGGATATACGATAGACGGATCAATGCATCAGTTGCATCTTTTTTCTCACGTGGTGTTCCATGCCCTAACAATTCAGTTAGTGCTTCAATCGCACCCGATTTTCCAATGTTCTTCTTGTTCTTATTGTCAATAGCAGCAAGGTTGTTGAGAGTGGCAGCAGAGTTCTCTTTGGTTACAGAATTTCCTGTACGGAGGACATGTACAAGTAGATTGAGGCAAGTGGTAGTTCCAATTTTCATTTTGTTATCTTTGTCTGATAAGGAAAGGTTGTGCAGACAAGTGACAATATTTTCTTGAGTTTTGGAATCAGATGTTGAACCGAGCAGATCCACAAGTGTGTCTATTGCCCCACATTTGAAGACCACAATCCTCTCGTTTGGGTCTTTTTGGGTGATATTACGAAGCGCATCTGTGGCGTCTCTATGCAGTTTGATGCCATCATCAGGTGTCTTCATGTCTTCAATTATACTGTATATTTTGGTTTCAACTGATGATAGGCTTGGCAACTGTCTTGAATGAATACTTTTAGGAGAATATTTAATGTAACCAGACTGAGATGTATCTTCGTCTGACCCAACCGAAATAATAGATTCTTGAAAAGATGTCGATGTCGAAAAACGACAATAAGACGTCGATGTACATGATGATTCTGTTTCTGTCAATGCTGATATTTTCATCCATTCAGTCTGCGAAATGTGTTGGTCAGTTCGATGGAATGATTTCCATGATTGCCTAAACCGACCAATACCACCATTGTACACCTCCTGAGTAATCTTAAGATTATACTTCACACAAAAGTTATCAATCATGTCTTTGACAGTGTAGTTTGGGATCAAATTATTATGAACAAGTGTTTCCTGTGTCTTAGGGCAAACCCTGAAACCTCTATCAAGCCATTCTTTTATGAAACAACGCTCGTAGGTTTGTCCAGATGCCAATATCACCGGATCTGACATCAAATGAAGAGACAAAGGGCAACATAATTCAGGGGAAATCTTAATGTTGTTAATGGTTCGTACTTTGTGTTTCTCAACAAAGCAGTTGTGGATGTAAGTAACAAGTTTGATCATATGATCAATATTTTCATGAGTTTCTCCACCATGTTTAACCTCCAGTTTGAGGTTCTTTAAGATGACCATCTCCATCAATAATTCAAAAGCTGTAGATAGGTTCAAAGGGGATGTGATTTCAATCAGTATGTCTGGTGAAGGATGTTCCTTTTTTATCTTATCAAAATTTCTTGGCTGAATCTTTTCGGAGATATTCATGAACACTGTACTCTTTATTTTGCATACACACTCCTAAAATCACATATAAAATTGAAATATCCATTCATATAATCATGTAGCAGGCAGAACAAAGAGAATAAAGAACGAATGATTCAAGACTAAATTATACAGTACCTGAACTTGGTGTTTGAGTTGAATACTGAGTACATCGCAAGACTTAAGAACAGATTTACGAATCCTGGCGATCACTGATTCAATCTGTAAAACCTGTGCTAAAAAAAAAAACATCATGAACTACAAAGCATGTGAAATCATCAAACTTCAGAGCATGTGAAATGAAAACATACAAAGTAAAATTTACTCTTCATCTGGTTCCAACTTTGTAAAACCACAGTGGCTTCATCAAGGAACTTGCTTAATTCATCGAACTTCTTAACAAGCAGTTCATTTTCCAAATCAATCTTGTCGAGTCTAAAAGCTTGGGTAAGAAGGGTCTTGAAAGGTACCATCATCTCCTCGATGTCTCGAGCGTATGTCCGAACCAAGTCGTAGCCATCATCAACAGTGTTTTTGCAACACGATTTTTCGAACATGGAAATGTTGGTGATAACAAGTTTCGCCATAAATTTGACAGAGATTAGGTTAAAATCGATCTGCCAAAGCGCCAAAATTAGGGTTTATTTAAAACCTAAAAATTAGGGTCGATCGATGCAAGTCTACGTAACGAGGAATAAAGGCAGAAGAAAGCTACCTATCCCCGTGTATATAGATAGATAGATACATAACTGGACTTCTTTGCTAATCCAGTCATCCAGAGTACAGCTATTTGGATCGCAGCCGAGATGAGATTTCCATGGAATCACCAGACTCAAAATTCCAAACTCTTTCCCTCTCCGTTTCCCCGATTCCAGCTCAACAGAACATTTCCGGCCCCGTCGGAATCTAGAAAGGAACAACTGAAGATTCAATCCGGTGGATTGGAACACCGATTGCTCCTCGTTGGAGGTCGGAAAATGGAAAGAAAAAAGAAAAACAGACTTCTCCTCTGGGTAAAAGCTCTGACTGTATTTTTAAATAGAATTAAAAGATTTTTTTTTTGAGTCAATTATTATAAATTTAAAATAGTTTGGACCATTCTTTATTTCAATTTTATATTTTTTTTCTCTTATTCTATATTTCCTTCTCTCAATTCCATTGACTTTTTTTTTTTTAATAACGTAAGATATCTTTCCGACAATATATAAGAATTATATAATATATGACCGAGTAAATCGAACTGAAAATGTATTCATTATTTAATCATAAAAATATTCAGGCACGCCTGTTTAATGTCAAATGTCGATTTTCTATCTTACGATCATCAGTCTACGGAATTTGATTATTCGTATTAATAGGCTCAGGTACGATCAATCTGCGTGGATTGGGTGCGCCCACCTGATCCTGATTGTTAAAAATGGTTCTCACGTGATTTTTTGTGCCCACCTGACCGTACCAGAATCAGACCTTAATAGCGAACGATTTTAATAAAAACCGAGTGTGTGAGAACTCTATGAGAACCAGATCACAACCGTTGCAATGTCTATATAAGGATCTTCACTCCTAAATGATTTAAATAATAAACAATATAAATCACCATTAGATCTAGATGTAAAGGTCAAAATGCAAAGTTCTCATATAATTTTTATTTTTATGGTTCTCATTAAAAGCTGACCCTGACCCTATATTAATGATAATTTTTAAATATTATAGGATTTATAGTAGGAATAGGCATGACCCCTGATCCCTTGTCTGGATTTCGCCAGATCCGTCCCCGGAATATGACCGAGGCAACAGAGCACAGAGCAACATGTCAAAAAAATAAAAACGAGACATGTCAAGTACCCTGATCCTCTATCTGGGTTTCGCCCTGCATCGAGACCCATCTTGGAATATAACCAAGGCAACGTAGTACAGAGCTACGGGTCAAAAAGATACAGAATATCTACCTCCCGAAAATAAATAATACGTCTTGTACTCCGGATCTTCAGATCCAAAAGGCTAAAATTAGGCCCAGACCTGGACCCATTTATACCTCTAGTCAAAATCACTAATATTAAAGAAGGGAATGAAAATCAAGCAAAATCACTCATATTAAAGAATAAATTAAACAAAATTTTATGCAATCTGAAATGTTTCCTGGTTAGTAATCACTACAATCTGAAATAAAACAGAGGAAATAAATAAAATCCTTTAATTAAGCATCTAAATAACCAAAATAACCTTAAGCGATTAAATATCAAGTAGAAGAAGCAGGTGGAAGAGTATTCTCAAGATTAACAGGCATGAGGATATTAAAACTATCTGCTGCTGTTGATACAAGCATCCCAGGGATCTGTTGGTGCCAGTGGAGTTCCTTCAAATCCTTCTGGCCCTGTTTTTAAGTCGAAAAAAACTACAAGATGTTAAAAAATCACAAATAATTATTTAATTTTCCAAAGAAGAAGAAAAGAACCTGATGAACGAAAAGAAGCTGAGGTGGCAAATTTTCAGGAGCATTTACTTGGTCCTTTATCTTAGCTTTGAACTCTGCTTCCTCTTCTTCGTCTCTTTCCAATGAAAGATCCCAAATACTAATTTCAAAGGGAGAAAATATAGAATGTTTTAAAAGTCCATGGGGAGGGTGGGTGCAAGGTTCTACCAATATCGAACAAAGAGTTGGTTTTTAAAACAAAAATCTTACGTCAATTGACTGTCTTCTGAAGAAACCGCCAAGGTCGATGGCTCATGAGGACTCCATTGGATTGAAGTTATAGGATGTTTGTGGTATTCAAAGTGAGCAACAAGAGAATTGTCTCCCTGTACATTAAGGAATACTTGGTAAATAAAAATTTCATATCAGAATGGGAAAAAGAACACCGAAATACCTTGACCAATCTAAGATCCCGGATGGAGAATGTACCATCATCGCATCCTGAGGCTATCATGCAACTTGCCAGCCTTTCAACAAAATAAAAGGCACATTGAATGAGGTTTAAAACATGAAAAAAGAGTATTGAAAAACTTTTAGGATACCGATTCCACGAGATAACATTGACGTCAGCATTATGAGCTTTGATAGAAATTGCAGGTGATTTTCCTAAACGTGTATCCCATATGGCGATTGTACCATCAACGGAGCAAGAAGCAAAGACATCTGCTTCTGTTGGACTCCACTAAAATTAAAAGGTAACAAAACAAACAAACTTGCAACTATAAAAAAAATGAAAAATTAATAGAAATTTTGTAAAGACAAGTGTTAATACAAACTTGAAGATCTTCAACACTTGCAGTATGGCCTGAAAATGGACTTCCATCCACATTCCATGTATCGGATGAAGGCTCCCATAGATGGATGAAACTATCACAATCACCTTTAAAACAAATATATAATGGTTGTGAATGTACTTTTCAGGAGGGGAAAAATGCATAATAACAGACAGAAAATGGGCTCTATTAACCGCATAAATGAAACCAATACCTGTAGCAAGTCTTCCTGGAACAACAGGATTCCAATCTATAGCATAACCTTCATTTGTGTGCCCAGAATGTTTGAGTGTAGGTAAGTGGTGATGAAAATTATTAACACTATTGCTTTTGTCTGTTTCAGATTCAGCTAATGCATTTAAAAATGTGCTGAAATCCCAAATCTGCATAAAACAGGAAAACTCAGATCTACATGAGAATCTGTAACTGTTTGTGTAGTGACGAGAACCTCTTTTTGTTTTTAGTCATACAAGAGGTTGAAAGTTTAAAACCATGTACTAAGCACAATATGTTGATTTAAAAATAAAAGAATAGGAAACAATGAACATATATAATGCATTTACATATGAAAATTGTTCTGACAGACAGCTGAGTTATTTGAATCATATCTGAAAAAGTGGAGGTATGGTTAGGTTTTCTATCAGGCAGCAGGCTATCCGCTATTCATAGTGTTCCCTATTATTTCACGGCCTTTCCTCTCTTATTATGATCCGTTTGAAAATATTTGACAAAACAGTTAAACTTTGACTATCAATGCTAAAATCCAAATGCACATGAAACTTATAATCCTTCAAGAGTGGAAAACCACCAACCTGGACAACACCGGTGTCAGCCCAAGAAGCGCATATATGGGGACTTTGTCCCATTGCACGGATCCGATTGACACATCCTTGATGAGCTACCTTGTGAAGCTATTGCATGAAAGTTATTTTCAAAGGAACCAATGGAGTGAATGGACCATGCATAAAAAATTATTATCAATCGACAACTCAATGAATAGATTAGGAAAATACATAATTTGATGTAAATGGGAGTCATACCTGCAAAACAGGTTGTGTAGACTCATCAAGGGCTTCATCATCACTACTGCTATCACTGTCTGCATCAGAATCAATATCATTTGACGAAGGAACTAACTCCCTTCTTTTTCCAGAGATCTTAGATAGTTTATAAATTCCAATATAATTGGAGGCAGCAATTTCAGCCTGCAGGAAAACAATTCCTCAAATAGACGAATTTATTTAGAAGCTGTCGTAATGAAGTTTTATTTTATATATATTGACGATTAATAATAACTGTCTTCAATAGAAGGGATAAGTCATTAATCTTGGTTCCGTATCCAATCAGACTGCTTATGTTTTTTAAGAACCATCACAAGTAAAAAAACATCAAAATATATACTAAGTGATGATTTATGAAATAACTACTGTCTTCAATGAAAGGGATAAGTCAATACTCTTGGTACCGTATTCAATCAGACTGCTTATGTTTTTTAAGAACCATCACGAGTAAAAAAACATCAAAATATATACTAAGTGGCGATTTATGAAATAACTACCGTCTTCAATAAAAAGGATAAGTCAATACTCTTGGTACCGTATTCAATCAGACTGCTTATGTTTTTTAAGAACCATCACGAGTAAAAAAACATCAAAATATATACTAAGTGACGATTTATGAAATAATTAGATGGAGAATGGATTCGTTATACTGACAGTTTAGCTGTGGATTTTGATCTGATCTAAGGAATGGATTGTCTGGCGAACATGGTGAATAGATTTTGTGTGTGGATTTTATTATATTTTGAATATCAATCTTCTCTTGTAAGCAAGATTCGGGATGCGCTACCATCTGGAACACTTGAGCCAGTGGCATTTTCGTAAATATATATAAAAAATAAAGGTTTTTCATATATTTTTTATATACCTAAAATATATTTACTTCATAAAATATATCAAAATAGTTAAAGTAGTTCAAAACCAAGCTTTTTGACGCGGCCAGGCGACCAGGCGATGCCTGGGACCGCATACCGCATATGCGACCGCCTGGTCGCATATGCGGTCTAATATGCGACATGTATTTTTCTTATTTTTTTATTTTTTTTTTCAATATACCCCCTGTATTTTCTATATTTTAAATAAATCCTTGATATACCCCCTGTACTACCTTATATCAAAATACAGTACTATCAAATTGTATTTATTTATATTCAGCACCTCCTTGTATAGTATCAATACCCATCAAAATAACTCGCGATTTCTACCTTGTAATCGCGAGTTTATATTAAGTTATGCAAAATACAGTACTACACGTTAGGTGTGTAACTGTGTATACCGTATACCCATCTAGAAAGTAGAAACGCGATTTCTACCTTGGAAGCAGCGGCCAGGAAACGCGATTTCCTTCGTCGATTTCAGTAGCAGCGGAAGCATGCAAGCAGCAGCGGAAATCCTTGGGCGATTTCACGATTTCAGTAGCAGCGGAAGCAGGCAAGCAACTGATTTCACGATTTTAGTAGTATACTAGTATCGTTGTAAACTAATTTAGGATTTAGGGTTTTTTTATTTAATTGGGTATTTTTATAAGGTCCTTAAGTTGTAAAAAAATAATAGAATTCATTTAATTTTTTCAATTTTAATATTTTCACCTTGGGTAAATGGATCGGGTTTAGCCGGATCCGATCCGAATCCGGCTAAACCCCATAATATGCGACCCCCCAAATATGCGATGGGGGGTTACCGCCTGGTCGCATATGCGACAAATCAAAAAGCTTGTTCAAAACACATAGACTAGTTCAAACTTGAAATACACAATACAATCTATAGGTGATCCTGTGTCTCTTTAGCCGTTTATAGAACAAATGATTTACATCTATAAGTTCAGGTTGGGGTTCAACCTTATTGTTTTCATTAAATTCAGCCATTTCGACAACCCTAAAAAAATAACAAATTAATTAAAAAAAACCTAATCTCTGAAATAATGAGATGTCTGAAATGAGATGAAGAAAGAGATGAAGGAAGATAAAACAGAATAATAATAAAAAAATCCGCATGCTAAGGGAGATGTGCCTTGGAGCGCGCATCCTGAACTATGCTTGTAAGAAATATCATTGCAAGAACCAGAGAGAAATACTTCAATTAACCAATGTGCAATGCTAATAGAAGTTGAGATATATGCAATTTGAATAACTATACAAGTATACAACAAACCTGAGTGCCTGCCACAGCGTAGATAGTATGGGGGAACTCTGTTCTAACCAATCCCAATGAATCACGGATAATATCAAAACTACACCCAAAAACAAAAACAAAAATAAGAACTTGCATAATGCATATGATCGATTATTTGATAAACAGGGCCCTCACCTCAAACAGGGCCAGCCAATATTGAATGCACGCAGATAATTATAAGCCGATGGATCGAATTGGAGCTCTTCTCCCTCTTCCAACTCATCCACGCCAGGTCTCCATACCTAAAAGAATCCAATCCTCGAAATCAAAACATTTCCGATTTCTTGAAATCAACTAACAATGTTGGTCCCAAAATCAATCGATCATTACCCTAGCGGTAGTGTCGGGGACAGAAGAAGCAGATCCTTTCCCGCTTTTAGATCCCTGTAGAACAATAAACCTAGATTGAGATTGAGATTGAGATCGAGATTGAGATCGAGATTGAGATCGACCTTGCTTTTCCCTTTGCTCTTCTTCTTCGTTTGCTTGATGCTACGCGCCATGCTCTCCTCCTGGTTCCTTCTCTCACGGGATTACCTTTTGTGAGTTTCTGCGGGATGGAGGGATATTTATATAAATAACCCATAAACTAACACAATAAGAGGAACCCTAATTTTTTTCAAATTTTCAACCCTAATCGTTGACGTCGTCTTGCATTCCAGCCGTTATCGTCGACATCACTTCCCTGTTGTTTCTTGCCGGCCAGTCTTCCTCCTCTGTCGTCAGTGATCGTCATTTTCATCTTGGATCTCGGTTTGTTTTTCATATACGGTATAGTTTACTTTCCTCATCTATGGCTTGCTGTCTGTGTTTTATACTTGTTAACTGGCAATAATTGATTGATCTTAGTTGGTTTCTATCATCCGCCCCTATGTGGATCCGCCGCCAATGGTAGTGATTTGCACAGATTTGATTTTGTAATTGTGAAAGGGGTTTATGGGAACTGTTTTTTTATTTCCTTTCAGTTTGACGCTTTTCTGTCTTTTGATCTCAGTAAAAATACTTGTTCTGGGTTTATAGGTGGTTGAATCGCAATCGGTATTGACAGGAATTTAGGATCCTCTGACAAGCTTCTTTTTGATGGATATCTGCGATAGATGTGGAGAGAGGGCTGTTGAATTTGATCACACCATTGATCAACGTATCTGCACTTCATGTGGTGTGGAATATTATACTGATGTCTTTGAAAATCAATTATTCACAGCGGATGGTCGTGCCAACTTCAACCTTATTCGTTCCGTTGATGTTTCTCAGTACCATGATCTCAAAATCTACCAAGCTAAAGATATAATCTCTGATATCACCAGTCGGCTCAATTTGTCTGCTGCCCGCTCATCTGATGTCGTTCGTATGATAACAAAGATAACAGATGGTGCGTTCGGGATGGGAGAGTGGTTCTCGGTTTTGGTTGCATCTTCCTCTTATGTTGTCATGCGGCAGAACAACATTCCCCTTTCCATTGCAGAGGCAGCAAGTGCAATCGGACGCGATATTCATGAAGTTGGACGCATGGTGAAACGCATCTTAGATTACTTTGATATTGGACAGTTGCCGGAATTTGATACATGGCGCTCTTTAGAACAGGCGATTGTAAACAGTTCGTGTCTTTCAAGTGTGCCAAAAGAGAAAGCAGAGGAGATGGTCAAGCAGGGAAAATTTCTGATGCAGTGTTCAGTGAAGTGGTTTCTTACAACTGGGCGGCAACCTTTGCCCCTTGTGGCTGCAGTGATTTCATTTGTATCGGATGTGAATGATGTTAGTGTTAACGTGGAGGAGATTGCCAATGAGGTATACGCAAGTGTTGCAACTACCAAATTGAGGAAGAAGGAACTGGTGAAGACGTTAGTGAAGGCTGCAAAAGTGCTATTGCCTTGGGGAGAGAATGTCAATGTGAAGAACATTGTTCATAACGCTGCGTTGTTGTTAAGATACATGGAGATTCATTCAACAAAAGATGATTCTTTTGATCTTGGTACATTCAGGGTTGATGTGGAGAATGATGAGGCAAAAGACTCAGTTTATTTTAATGTCGTTGGTAATGGAGAAAATACACAACTTGGTAATCAGAAATTGTCTGATGTGTGTCTATCAAGTGCATATGGGAAGGCATTGGATGATTTCAATCGAGTTAGGTCATCAAATGAATTTGGGAAGCACAATGGGAAGAGAAGGAAGAGAAAAGGTCTTGTTATCGATACACAGATGAGTTGTGGGTCATCGATGAGTGAGCCCCCTTCACTCGAGATGGTGCTTGAGAAAGATGTAGGTTATTCTCCTTCTCCACCTTCCTTTGTCGCTGGACTAATTGCTCGAGAAAAGAGGAAAGAAAGAATAGAAGCGGCTAAAGTTCGAATAGATCAGATTACGAAGCCAAAATCTAAAGTGGAGATTGGAGATGCCATAAAAACCTCGAAAAACCCAAAGATTAATGGAAAAAGAAAGATAGAAAAAGAGATTGATTGGGAGGATTGTATCATTGAAAATTTATTATTGTACAAGGTCAGTGAGGAAGAAATTTTGCAGGGTCATTACAGTAGGCTAATGGATCTTCATGTTTTCAATTCTTTAGATGCTTAGAGGTCAAAACTGTATGGATTATGTGTTTGATTTAAAGTAAAATATACTGAAATCAAGGAGTTACTTTATCAAATTATATTCATAATTTAGGGTTTGCAAGAAATTTCAACAATTGTCTTGCTTTGAATCCAGCTCTGAATAAATTCCATCAAATAAAAAAAATCCACTGACATGAAAGAAGAAATTTAGGCCTTCTGGTTGTTTCATTTTTTTGAGACCGGGGCCCTGTAGAGTCAGTCAATTAAGTCATAAACTTAAGGATTGAGTCGATTAAGCTCCACCACTTTCATCTTCACGTCATTCATTTAATTTTTGACTTTTTTTTCTCCATTTCGTGACCATAGCTCTTGCAAAGAAAAAGAATAAAGATGTTTTTTATTCACATTTCTTATTGTTAAATTTGTTATTAATTTAAGTTTTTTTTTTACATAGATAATCAATGAATAAATTTATAATCAAAAGACTTAGAATAAATTAATCAATTTCAACTCCATCATCCAATCCACAACCATCTAGAGAGTCATTCGATGTAAGTAAATTACCTTTCGATCCGAGATTGCGAAAGAAGATAAATCACTACTATCCAAATGACCGAGACCAAATAAGAATATATTATTTGTAAAAAAAACTTTACCAACCACGACAACATGAATTTCCATTGAAGAAGATTAAAAATCAATTTAAAAGATTTTGTGTATTGTGGTTTAAAAAATATAAATCATGGATTGAATATAACATTTCAAAAGACGTCGTTTTCTGTTTATGTTGTTATTTATTTTCGGAAACAAATAAAACTGATTTTACTTGTAAGTAAAATTTGTTTATTAATTTCGTTATAACTTAATTGATTTTTTAAATTATCCTTTTGGATTGATCATGTTTTGCAGTTAAAGGTTTTTCTATATAAAATAAATCAGAATATTTGAAACAACATGTTGAGAGAGATAATAGTCGTCATAACAATGTTGCAAAGAGTAAATGTGAATTTTCGATGAATCAAAATCAACACATTGAAACTCATTTCGATCAACACTCTCAGTGGCTCGGACATAATACAAACAGAGGTTACAAACTTCAATTGTTATTGTTAAATATCTTTTAATTCATGGTCATGCATTTCGTGGTCATAATGAGTCAGAAAGTTCATTGAATGGAGACAATTATTTGGGTTTTTGAAAGGCTTTGGGAGAGATTCATGTCGATTTTAAAAAATTGTGGGACAAAAATATCGTATCTCGTTGAGAACAATTGGATTGAATTTTTTTTTTGAATTTGGTTAAATGATTTAAAATTAGCCTCTGGAGAAAAAATTCTTAGATTCCCCGCTGCACGACACGACACGAACAGACATTATTATTTTAATAATTATTATTATTTATGTGTACAATTTATTATTTTATCTCTATTATATAATTATTATTTTACCACACAATTATTATTTTATGGTTACAATATTTTATATAAAATTTAAGAGGCTTAACATAAAAATATTAGTTTACTCCTATTATATAAAAGATAAACATAGTTAATTAATAATATTATATTATATTTCCGTGTTATTGTGTCATATAATCGTGTCTTGTCATGTTAATTTACGTTTCGTGTAGTCGTGTCGTATTTTTAAAGGTAAACACTAAACCGACATTATTATTAATCGTATTAAAACTTTCGACACTATTATGAACGTGTCGTGTTCGTGTTGTGTTAAAATCGTATCGTGTCGTATTTTTTTACAAATCGTGTCTATTATTGTCACCTCTAATATTTATAACCTTCCTCCTACATTTGGGATTGGGCCTCGATGTATTTAGGTCTTGGAGTCCAAACCTATTCTTCTAGGGTTGAAAGGAAGTCCATGATCGAATTTTGGGATATCATCAATACTTCCCCCTCAAGGGAGGAGAGATATGTTGCGGAATATGCTTTTACTAGCTGGGCCAAAGTCATAACGTCAATTAAGAGCAACGAATTCTTACCCGTTTCATTTATGACGTTGCACGTCTTATGATTTGACTACGTCGAAGTATACATCAATCAACTGAGGGGGTGAGGGTTTGTTTACAATGTTTACGATTCGACTAGCTGGGCCAAACTTTTTTTTTGATAACGGAGGGTACCTCTATACAAATGTAGAGTTGTCAACCTTCGGATGATATACTAGAACCACATAATATATCATCGGGTAAATTTAAGTGGAAATGTATAAAGTAAGATTCGAACTTTGACCCTCAGAAACCTTAATAGTTCCTGAAACCAATGAGCCAACTTTACTTTGTTGGTCAAACTAGTGCACATGTTGTTGTTCAGAGTTCAAGAATCTACTTACCCTCACATGGAATATTTACTTATAACTCTTCCAAATGACACAAAAGTACATGACTTAATGTCGTATGTGTTCGATAAAGACAGGTGGAAGTCAATGAGCTCTATCTATTAGCTCATCAAATTGATTTATACCAACTAAACTACCTAAATTACCTAATTTGCCTGATACCTTATTCAAGGATAGCTTGAACATGGATGTATTGACTTATAAGTTACAACTTTATAAAAGTCAAAACTGACTCCTCGTGCTAGTTGAGGAAAGTGATGGCAATGGTGAAGTGGTCCACACCCATAGGATAAGGTAAGTAAAAAAAAATACATTTTTTAATTACACATGACCTAACTGGTTAGGGTTAGAATTAGGGTTAAGTGTGTTCACCTAATACTTGTGATAAAAAGGTTTCTGATGATTCACAAAAACTTGAATAAAAACAAAATTCCAAGACACAATATCTGATGAACGCACTAGATTGAGTGTACGCACCTGATCACACCAGAACCAGCCTCAAAACCCCACCAATATAAATCAATATCGGTCTATCTCGTGTGTAAACATTAGCTATAAGATCATAGTAAAATGATTAACTAATAAACTTATTGCATTTGTACTTCCATCCATGATATCACCAAATCAATGCGCTTTTGTGAAAGGTAAGAACATCTCTGATAATTCTAACCTTGCGGAGGAACTGTTAAGAGGGTTTCAACAACAAGCAACTCCAAAAAGAGCATGCATTGTTGTTGATTTGAGGAAGGCTTTTGACTCAATTAGTTGGGGGCGATAGAGAGCACATTGGTGGGGGATAGGTACTGGTTTCAGGGACGTCTACTTCCTAAGGTGGTGCTTGACAATGTTCAACAAATCACCTACCAATTTGTTTGGAATGGTGGAAGGGGGTGAGCTAGAGACAAATGGTTAATTAAAGAGAAGTTAAAAATCACACACATTCAGGAACCGTGAGGTAAAAATATTTAGGGATGGAAATAAAAATTTGGATTTCAAAATATTGGCAAGGAAAAATAATTAGAGACGACTTAAACCTCTAATTAGCGACGGTCAGTGTCATCCCTAAACCGTCCTTAATTTTTAGGGACAGATTTAGGGACGGAAATCAAGACCGTCTCTAGAAAGTCAACGAGGCGATTTTCAGGGATTTGTTTAGGGGATGATGAATCAACAACGCATTTGTTCATAAATGGTAAATAAGCAAGACGATTGTGGCAGGGATTTGTGAAACGTATGGGGACCGTCCTGTAATTGAGGGGATATAGCGGTTCACCAAGTCGAGCCCTTGTTGGGGCCTCTACTGGACTACCCTTGTGGCTTTTGCCTGACACTTGTGGGGTGAAAGGAACCGGAGGTGGAAGGAAGCAAAATCACGACCATTGGAGTTGGTCAAAGGGATCGTTACTCAAGGTATCGAGGCCGAGGCAGTGTGGAGTTGGAATGCAATGGGTTCGTCAATGATCAGTAACGAACACTAAATCGTAAGTTACGTGATAAATAAGTAAATAAAAATTAAACTACATACATTTAATTCTCAAATCCTAAACTTTTAACAATTTATCTTATGAGAATTACGAACTAAGTTAATTGAGTTATAAGTTTTAGATTATGTTATTTTAAGAACTTTTAAATTAATGTAATTATGTTATGGCCATTTACCAAAAACAAAGAGAGAGAGGCAGAGAAGGAACCGAAACGTACATGGGGAAGATCCCAGAAGAATTCTGAAATTTATCACCACAATCGCAATCAAACCAGCCTTTTTCCACTTTCTGTATCTGCTATTTCACGCATAACAAGGGACCACCACTAGGTTTTTAACGAAAACTGTCCATATATTCTTCCCTTCTTTCTCGTCTTCGTTGTTGCCTGTTCTCAAGTCATTGGTGTTCGGAGAAAGGTTCAAGGTCGGTGGGGTGAGTTCTTCTTTTGGTTTCTGCTGTTGGGTTTACGAATTTAGAGATCCACTGCTTTTGGAGGTTGTGGGTGGGGGAGAGGGGATAAATAAAGGTGGGGTTTTTATTAGGTTTAAAAAAAATCATCTTTGTTTTGTTTGTTTGATCGATGTTAAGAAAGAAAGAAAAACCCAACCTGTCTTTTATTTTTTTGGTCTTGTTTCTTTTAGTCAGGTTTGTGCTTGTTAGAGTTTTTGTTGTGAAAACTGTTTATGGCATCTTTTAACTTTCTTTGGATGTATGTATTTATGTAGAGATTTTGTTTTTTTGTGAATCAGCTGATCTGTAACACTTTAAACTCAGGAAGGTGGTACTACCTGGATGTAAGTTTATTTATTCTATGCTGATATCATTAATTGATCAAAGGACTTCTTCAAATTAGATTACTGATTATTTGAAAGTTTAAACTTAAGATTTTCTCTCTTAACAGGAATAGATCTCAACAAAGGTCTGTTGGATCCTGGATACCCCTTGGTAAATTAAATTACTTTTCTTCAATCCCGCTGTTTTTTAAAAAATCATCACAATTTCATAGGAAAATGCTGAATTACAGAGGTCAATCAAAATCAAAAGAGGCGATATAAAATAATTTTTTTATTTTGTATGTGTATGTGTGGATCACTGAATCTAAACGATACATTTATATTATAGGAATGGAGATTGGAGATTCAAGAAGAAAATCAAATCATGTCACTAAAGTTCTCACAATTTTCTGTGTTATCACTATTCTATTTATAATAGTGCTAACCAACTCCTTCCAATCTAAGCAAATAAACATGGTAAATATGTACCATGCCCATGTACATAGATTTTTTATTTCATATCATATATATTCATTCTATCTATAAGTATTTTCCATCTTTTTCATTGATTATATTTTTTATGACAGCAATTTAATCATTTCTGATCAAACACCCAACACCATCTTAAGATTCTTTCTTTCTATTTTCAGTTCTCACACACTGAACCTGGTGTGACTCATGTACTTGTAACCGGAGGTGCTGGTTTTATAGGCTCTCATGCTGCACTTCGCTTATTAAAAGATTCATATCGTGTTACTATAGTGGTAAAAATCACTTTATTATTCTTTCTAATTGGATTTTACATTAAAGATATTTGATTTCTGTATTTTTTTTTGAATAGGATAATCTTTCGAGAGGCAATCTTGGTGCTGTCAAGATTCTCCAAGACCAATTTCCCAAACCTGGAAGACTCCAGTTTATTGTCGCTGATTTAGGCCACCCTGAAGAAGTAAGCCTTTTTAGTATATTTTTAAAATGAATTTTAAACATCATTATATTTTTATTGACCATCAAAATCCTTAATTTGTGGATTGTATTATTGTCTAGGTTGATCGAATCTTTTCAGAAAATGCTTTTGATGCTGTAATGCATTTTGCTGCAGTCGCTTATGTTGGTGAAAGCACACTTGAACCACTTCGGTATGATATATGATATATCTACTTATAAATAATATTCAAACTATCAAATTTAAATTGAAATGATTTTTTTCTTCCAGGACAATGTTTTTAATTTTCTGCTTCAAAAAAAAAATGTTTTTAATTTTCACATAATTTTGTTATACATTTAGAAGTTTTTCTCTTGTATTTTTGATGCAATTTAATGATTATTGTCGAAAAATAAAATCACTCTGGAATGAATGATTATTCTGATTGCACATAAAGCTTTAGCCCATCGAGCAAGTTGGGCCTAGGCCTTATTCTAATATCATATCATGATATAATATTAGTCTCATATTAGTAAATCTCAAAAAATAACTCACATCACAAGGTTTGCTTTCAAATAATCAAACATGAATGAATAATGAGATGTAGTGAAAAAGTTTAAGAATGGATGGATATATCATTATTTTTCATCTTCTATGTAAATGGTTTCTGTTCCATAGTAATATTTTAAATATTTTTCATTTTTCTTTAATCATGGTGCAGGTATTACCATAATATCACATCAAACACTTTGGGTCTGCTTGAAGCCATGCATAGACACAATGTCAAAACCTTAATTTATTCCAGTACATGTGCTACTTATGGAGAACCAGAAATAATGCCTATAACTGAAGAAACACCACAAGTAAGATAGCATTTTCCAAAAATATTCTCGACAAGGAACGTCCATGTCTGTTAATGTGTCCAATTTAATTATTTCTGATACCTGGATTTTATTTTAAAGAAACCTATTAATCCTTATGGGAAGGCGAAAAAAATGGCTGAGGATATTATCCTGGATTTCTCGAAGAAAACTGACATAGCTGTTATGATCATGAGGTATGTGTTTGATTGGGTTTTTTGTCAGTTTTTGTATAAAGTGTAATTTTAATTTATTTTTGGTGATCAGATATTTTAATGTGATCGGATCGGATCCAGATGGGAGGTTAGGAGAGCATCCACGTCCTGAACTTCGTGAACATGGTCGCATTTCTGGGGCTTGTTTTGACGCTGCCTTGGGAAAGATACCCGGTTTGAAGGTATCTCAAAATAATGGAACGAATTATGAAAAATAAATATTTTATATTTAATTATCTGTTGTTTATTTATAGGTTAAAGGGACAGATTATAAAACTCCTGATGGAACATGTATCAGAGATTATATCGATGTTACTGATCTAGTCAATGCTCATGTGAAAGCTCTAGATAAAGCCAGGCCAAACAAAGTTGGCATCTACAATGTTGGCACTGGTAAAGGTTAGTTAATCAACATACTTAATTAACCCTAATTAACTTCTATGAAACTTTTTGAATCTCTTTAGGAAAGTAATTTTGAAAAAACTCTATTCTAAACAAAATACTGATTTCTGATTTCATCATGATGGACTGCTGAATTTCGAAAGTTTTAAATGGGGTATTTTGCAAATCAGTGGATATTGGAGTACATCTTAATCATTAAATTCTAGTTTATCATGTAGGTGCAATCTCAAATCTAATTTTATATATAACTTACATATTTTTAACAAACAGGTAGATCAGTGAAAGAATTTGTGGAAGCATGTAAAAAAGCCACTGGTAAGAAGATCAGAGTGGAATATCTCAGCCGTCGACCCGGTGACTATGCGTTGGTATTCAGCGATCCAACGAAGATTCAAAAGGACTTGAATTGGACTGCAAAATACACAAGCCTCGAACAGAGTTTGCGAACTGCTTGGAGATGGCAGAAATCTCATCAAAGTGGATATGATTAAGAAGTTCTTAATTCATTCACATCTCTTTGATTATTATTTTTAATCATTATTTTAGATAAAAAGAAAAGAAAAGAGTGTGTTATCAATTATCATAGGATTTGTAACAGAGTTATACAAACAACACAAATACGCAATATACAATTTTGTTTTCTTGATGACATTGTCATAAAATTAGGTTGATACTATTTTACATAGCTTATAAGTTCTTAAACAAGTTCTTGTGTAGAGGAGGCAGTGGCCAACATCAAAGGTCGTTCCAGAGTAGGAGGATGATGATACATGCTAGAATGAGATGTCTCAACAGATAACCCAGATGATTACTGAGCTAGAAGATGGACTAAGCGAGGAGGAGTAACCAACTATCGACAACAATTATCGTCCAGGAACCAATCCAACGAACTAGAATCTGATCGTTGAACATGGTGGATTATGAAGTACTCATTGGCCATGTGAAGTCTACTTTCGAATGATATATTAGAGTCATATAATATATCATCGATTACATTATAATGAAATTTAAACAAAATACGTATACAACGAGACTTGAACTCTGAACTCTCAGAAATTTTAATAGTTACTGTAACTGGTTAAGCTAATCTTTCTGTGTACCGGTGACCATATTAGTTGGTATCAGAGCGATCAATACGATCAAACCGGCAAAATTAGTACCTTGGAGCGATCAGAGAAGAAGGATGGTGTTACATAAGCAGTTACGAAAGATCTGGTGGGAATAGTTGAGCTGATAGACGTCTTAGAAAGAGCAAACAATCAGAAGTACTGAGTCGTAGGTGAACGTCGAAACTGATTTGGGGAAACCACGTCGCACTAAGGATCCGTCGACTCGAATCAAAAAGCCGTTGGTAAGGTTAATGGTTTCGGTAAGTAATTAGTTTATCTTAGTTGTAATTTGATTGTAATAAATGGACTTATAATTAGGTTTATTTTCGTGCATTTTACATTCCGCACCCTCATGTATTTTCCCTATAAAAGGGCCCCTTGATGTATCTTTTAAGATATGAAATAAAAATACAATTTCCCCCTATCACTGTTCCACTCCCTTCAACGATCATCCTTTCTGTTGGTGTGTAGGCTCGCGCTAGGGTGCTTACACACACAACTCTCTAGTATTGCTCTCACTAGTAATCGACCCCCTCCCTTGTTGCACCAGGAGAGGTATTTATAAGACATTTCTCTGGGCCTTCTGGGCCCAATAGTCATGTTCGACCCATGGTCCGTCTGGACGGACCCTGATACTAACACTTTCACATTCCAATCATTCCGACGATTATCTCCGGCCAGTTCTACCGACCTCCACACACAACAATAGAGGGGTAAAATTGTGAAAATGAGGAGAGGAATAGGTGTAAAAGTATGATTTTTTGGCACAATTTAGCACCATGCACACTTTTAATGACAGCCGTTCGATGATAAATTGACGGTTGGATGAAGGATTTTCTCGGTTTTAATTAGTTTGTGTTATTAGTTATAGGATTTGTATTATTTATAGGTTTTAAATTTTACAAGGTCAGTTTTTATAGGTACAGTAGCTATTTAGGTTAAGCTTCGTTCTCTCCGCCGATGTTTTCCTTCTTCTCGTTTGGGTTGTTCTGTTTCTCCGATGTTCTGTTTTTGATTGGTTGTCGTTTGTGTTTTCTGTGCGTCATTCGTTGTTTTTTCGTTGTGTTTACTGTTTCTCCGTCGTCGTGTTTACGATTAGGTTCTTTCTGTTTTCGTTCTGTCGATTGGGCTGTCCGTTTGTCTCATCGTTATGTTTTCGATTGGGTTCGTTTAGTTGTGCTTTTTGTTCTTCGCTGGCTAAACCTGATGTGCACTCTATTTTTCCTCTCTGGTTAGAGTTTAGTCGCTGAGAGTTGGTGGGTTAAGCTCAAAAGAGCAGTGTAAAGCAGAGGAGAGAAGCGGAGATAGCAGTCGCAGAATGGCGGGTTTAGCTGGCCGGTGTTGTTGGCCTTTCATGGAACATTTGATAGCAGTCGCTCGAACATTTCCTCACTTTCTTCCACCCGACCAGCATGCAAGACATTCGTAAATCGTCACGTCTCACGGCAAGCGGTGAAGATGACGATTTCGGTCGATAAGAAGGCATACAACGTGCAGAAATCCGAGGAGATTTTCAACGCCGGCAAAGTCTGATTCTGTGCATTTTTATTCTTTCTCTTCAAATTCCTTATTTTTATAATCTAAGCATTTTCTTCATCTTTTTCCGGATATTTGATATCAATTTATTTGGTTTGAATTTTGAAATATTGCTATGGGTGTAGAAAAATTAAGGCGGGGGATTTGAGTTGATTTTCGAAATGGGTGTTAGTCGGTTGGTTGTTTGGTTTTTTAGATTCCCAAAAAACTGTAAAGAATCGAATATTAAAGCAAGATTGGGGAGAATAGAATATTGGATGATTATAAACTGTTGCAAGATTGGGAAGCAAGAACTTGGATGGAAGTGGTAAATCTGATACCGACAGATGCTGAGTGTTGTTTCTCCCAAATAACTATCAATCAAATCCAAAAAAAAAAAAACCCACCGAGCGAGAAAGGTAAGTTAGATGGTGGAAATCGCGAGAATCTTGTTGATGGGATCATATGGTGGAAGTCGCCGGAATTTAAATCTTGTTAATTTATCATTAGCTGACAGCAGCAGCAGGAGTAGTCTCCACGGCACAGTTGGTAAAACGTACAAGGTAGTGGTAGATTAAAACCTCTACAGTGTCGAAATGGAATGAAGGTCGAAGACAGACAAAGGTAGAAGGTTAAAGAGGATGGGAGGTTTGGTATAGTAGAAGGGTTAGGAAGTATGAAGGATGACGACGGAGGAAATATGGAGGAGTTAGAAGAGGGTGGTATAAGGAGGAAGAAGAAGATGGGAGGTAGGAGAGGATGTCTTCGTTTGATTGAGTACACTCTTTTTTTTGGCATAGATAAAATTTGCACTTATCGCCTTGTTTTTAGTTTTATTAAATTTCAAAACTTATTGTAAAAATTTGAAATTTGCCCAATTTCTTGTGTCGATACTGGCGATCCTCCTCCCCCCCTTTTCCCTATTCTTCCTCTGCTCCGAACCTCCGACGATGTTCGGGAAATCACTACTCAATCCTCAGATCTCACCATTTCCCGTCCCATCCCGATGTTCCAGAATCGAGAAACTCCACTGCCATTACCCCATCGTCCGATGCGAAGCACTGGATCTTTCATCTGACAGAGTCAATTCAAAAATCATCCAAGATTCGAATCCTTTGGGATCTTCCGGGAAGAAATTAGGGCCGTACCCTGGAGGTAACATGGGGATCCACACAGGAAGAGATCCTAGTATAAAGAAGCCTAGTTGGTTAAGGCAGCGAGCTCCACATGGCGATAAGTTTGCAAAGTTACAACAATCGCTTTCAGAGTTGAAGCTTAATACAGTTTGTGTTGAAGCGCAATGTCCAAATATCGGCGAGGTTAGTAAGATTTATTCTCTGCATTTTGAGATTATTAGTTGAGTTTTGTAATCTTCGTCTTTTCATCATAATCGTTTAATTCTTCGTAGTATCAGTAAATGTTCTTGAGTCAGATTATTGGTTGTTTAGATAATCTTATCATCATTGTGTAACATCAAAAACATGATTAGAGTATTAGACACACTGTCAGATGTAGACATATAGTTATTCCCACAATATTACATTTTCAAAAACATTGTTAGAAGCACTATCCAACATTTTTATCCAAAAAACTACCCAATAATCGATCCAACATTTCATTTTGATCACAAACATGAGTACATGCACGATACATGACAAAAAAATGTATTTTTAATTTTAGTCAGCATTATTCTTACATTTTTGAAGTCATCTGAATTTTTTCTTTATCTACTTTTGGATTTTTTGTTTCTATTTTTAGATTTTTAGTGTTGTTATTTGCCAAACATAAAAAAAAGCAGAAACCTCCCAAATTCTTCGAAAAGGCTTTCCAATAATAGTTTCTTAACACCATTAATTTGCCAAAATACATATAATTTTATTTTTAACAAAAGAATGACGATAAATAACAGTGTTGGAATGGAGGTGGAGGGGCAGGAGGAGAAGGTGATGGCATAGCAACAGCCACTATCATGCTTCTAGGCGATACCTGCACCAGAGGTTGTAGGTTCTGTGCTGTAAAAACTAGTCGAAATCCTTCTCCACCTGATCCAATGGAACCTGAGAACACGGCTCGAGCCATTGTCAGCTGGGGGTATTAAATTCTTAATTCCTTCCTTTTTTTTTTTCAATTGCTGTTTATTAAACACAATCCTAATTGGTAAGAATGTTGTTTTACAGTGTGGATTATATTGTTCTAACAAGTGTCGACCGGGATGATCTTCCTGATGGTGGAAGTGGCCATTTTGCGAAGACTGTTATTACCATGAAGGTTCTTTTCTCATCCTTCTTGTCATTAATTTTAATAATAATAAATGGTAACGAAGCTTCATGATTTATTTATTCACGAATTAAAAAAACTTAGATTTTTGTCATAAATTGTAATGAAATTTCATGAGTTTTTAAAATTTCATAATAAACCTATAACCAAAAAATTAGTTTAGTCAACTCAAATTCGATGATGGTTTTTATTTTTCAGGGGATTTTTTCTCAATTTTTCTCCTGTTGTTTTGCAGAAGTTGAAACCTGACATTTTAGTGGAATGCCTAACTTCAGATTTTAGAGGAGATGTGGATTTGGTATCAAGTTTAGTGCATTCGGGTTTGGATGTTTTTGCTCATAATATCGAAACTGTTAAACGTCTTCAAAGAATTGTTAGGGATCCAAGAGCAGGGTAAGAACTACTTTCATGATATCTTTTTTTAATAGTAAATTAGTTAAGTATTTTTATGCATATATTTTCCCCACTCGGGTAAAAGTGGTATAGTCACATTATATTTTCCTCTTTTTTTTACATTAGTAGCATTTTTTCATATTTTTCTCCATTGCATTGACAATATTATAAAATTTCAGGTTTAGATGTTTTTTCTCCATTTGCAGTATTATTTGATTTATTTCTATGTTGCATTGTTTTTGTTCATGAATATCAAACATTTTACGAAAAGTGTAGAAATTGGCTTGCAAAATTACAGATTTGAAATGAATTACAGGTACGAACAGAGCTTATCTGTTTTAAAACATGCAAAAAACTGCAAGGAAGGAATGATAACAAAATCTTCCATAATGCTAGGCTTAGGAGAATCAGACGATGAAGTGAAGGAAACCATGAATGATTTAAGATCAACCGGTGTTGATATTCTCACATTAGGCCAATATTTACAGGTATCTTAATCAAAATCTCTAGTTTAGCTTACCATATTAATTCATACATATATTTGATTTTAATTTTCCTTTTACAGCCAACTCCATTGTATTTAACCGTGAAGGAATACGTGACACCTGAAAAATTCGAATTTTGGAAGAATTATGGTGAATCGCTTGGATTTAGTTACGTCGCGAGTGGTCCTCTGGTAAAAAAAACTTTGTATACACTATCTGAATTCAAGCTATCTATCTATGTCATACTATGCTCTTATAGTATATCGATTTGATTTTTGGTTCGTTATTCAGGTCCGATCATCTTACAGAGCTGGCGAATTGTTCGTTCAAAACTTAGTAAGGAGAAACAAAAGCTGAAGAAGGTATGCCACAAAATTGCCCAGAGTTTAAATCCATGAATAAAAAAGAGATTCTTCTCTTAAATTGTAGTTAGTTCAGTTATATTAGTTAAGAAGAACTGAAAAGTTTGTTATTAGAAGATATTTATTATATTACTCTATATTAAAAAATAGAGGAATGATTAAACAAAAGACACTTTTCCTAACAACATACCAAAATTCTAAGTAAAAAGAGAGGCCAGGATAGCCAGGTAAAAACGAAAAACCCAATTCCAATTTTTAAGTAGGTAAGTAAATATTTTTTTTTGATAATGAGAGTACCTTTGGATGATATATTAAAATTACATAATATATCATCGGTTAATAGTACACAATGAAGACTCGATCTTTGGATTTTCAAAAACTTTAACAGTTACTGTAATCAGCTGAGCTAATTTTCTTCTGTAAATAGACATGTAAATAAATAGAAAAAGAAAATTCACCAACCCTAACTCAACTATCCCAAACCTTTTTAAACATCCCTTCAACCCTTACTCTAATCTTACCTAAATCCTACCCCTAACTCACTCTAAACCCTCACTCCTCTTTTGACGATTTCAATAATCCACTCCTCTTTCGGCGATTTCAACTTCTAGACATCATCGTCTTCTCCATTCCGGTTATTTTTTGCTATTGACACTTTCGATCATCTACTGTGGTGTCTCCGACGATGAAAAACATCAACAACGGTCATAGGAAGGACGTCTTTCTAACTAAGTAATCGTTTCTTACATTTTCGCCCACTTTGTTAATAATCTTACATCATAATTTCTAGTTCTCTTATAAGTTGTCTAAGATTTTTTAGTGCTCATTTGAGAACAATTTTTATGCGATTAATTCTGTTTTACAATCGTTGCTTAATTTAAACATTAACAGGACCAATTTTAACATTGTCTGGACCAATATTTATCTCTTCTGGTACAATTATTTACAATGTTTCTGATGATACCCTCGGCCCACTTATTGTGGCCCAAGGTTAACAACAGTAACTCAACCCATAACCCAGGCCCGATAATGATCTGACCCGAGTCAAGCCTAAATCCGACTCAACCTCGGTACGGGTCGGCTCTGGAGACCCGACCCATATAAGGTATGGGCCTAAGCCCAGACCCTACCTCAATAGCTGGGTAACATTGTTATTAATACTGTTTACCTCGGGATAAACAGGAGATAATTTAATGAGTCTATACTCTATAGTAGTCACTAGGATAAACATATTTACGATTGACTGTAACGTCCACCTTATCGGCCTTGCGTCATCAGTTTTTATGTTCGAACTCGCTTTTTTTTAAGTGTTTCTTTCAAACCATACTCATTCATAAGGTTTAAATATTTTTTTTCATTTAAACAAGGCTTAGGCGGACGATTCCACTCAGAGTGCCAACAAATAGGAGGCCCAAATTGCTAATATGTAAGGATAGGTAAAATAGGTTGACAAATCTATAGGAATTAAGGGACTAACCAGTAATTAAAATAAATGACTGGTTAGGACCAAAATTGTTTTCTGATATTGCAGGTAATTTATTATTTATCCAAGGGATAAAAGAAGCTTAGGAACTTACTTGCAAAATATTAAGGGAACTGAGGTTTTATACATGGGCCCAATAACGTCTATTTGATTAACAACTCAAGAAGAGTCCAAATTACAAGATTTAGTTAGTTGATTAGTTACTCAATTAGTTAGGAAATAATATCAGTTTCTAATTAAGTCAGCTAATTCTATTTAAAGAAACGTAATCAACTTTCTAAATATTGTATTGATTATAATTTTCATTCTTCTATTGTGTGTATAAGTAATCTTCTCTTAACTCTCTCTGATTACACACATGATCATCGCCAAAATCAGTCGCCACCTGCACTCCGGCGACTTAGCCGTCGACTGCTCAATTCCAAGATCGTCCATACATTCTTGGCGATCCTATCTGGAATTAATCAAAACCAACTCAATAAAACTCTAGGGTTGCGAGTGCACCAAACCTTCTGGTACAATCTCGATCCACGCTTCATTGTCTATCAGAATAGAGATTGTGATTCCAATGATCTTGAACAACAACAATTAGATAACTGATGACGCACAACCAAAGAGACGGCCATTACCATCGATCTAGATCCTTCTCTCTTTCTCTAGTAGCTAGTGTAGACTTATTCCAATTAACCTACTGCTGGTCCCTAGATGAGCAATATCAATAACAATATTCTCCTGCCAATGGGGCTAGACTTGCTAGCACCATGCTTATGGCGTATTCCGAGCTTGCCACGTACAGAGAGAGTGGTTCACCCGGTATCAGGGGCTGCAGGGTTGGAAGGCTCGCTAGTTGCGCCTTCAATTCTTCGAACGCTCGGGCGCATTTCGTGATACAGATTTCAAAAGATGGAAGAACGGACGGCACCGGTCCGCTCCCCGTGGTAAGAATCGGCTGAGTGCCGCGACCGAACCGTTCAACTTCTGTACTTCCTTGATTATCTAGTGTGAACGAGATGTACCTTGTCGGGTTCAGATCGTCGTTCGGTAAGATCACATTGTTTTTGGGATCAGGTCCGTCCACGTGTCCGGGTTTTCCCTGACCTTTCTCTTTAGCATTGCTGTGATGGTGCGGTTTGTAACCTCTACTTGGCCGTTGGACTAAGGGTGGTATACTGGTGCAAAGGTTAACTTGATTCCGTTTTCTTCGCAGAATTTCTTAAACTTTCTTCCCGCGAACTGTGTTCCATTGTTGGTGATTATCTGCACGGGGACACCGAAACGACATATTATGCTGCGAAATATAAATTGCACTGCGCTTTTTTCTATTATGTTAGTGACTAGTTCCGCCTCCGCCCATTTCGTGAAGTAATCGACCGCTATGAAAAGGGTACTTCCTCCCCCTCGAGATCTGTGAGAAAGGACCGACTATGTCTAGGCCCCATCTGGCGAAGGGGATCGGTGTTATGAATGCGCGGATCTCACTGGATGGCAGTCGCTAGACATTCGCGTGTCGTCGGCAATTGTCGCAACGCCGGGCTTCTTCCTTAATGGTCTGGTGCAGCTCCGGCCAATAATATCCTTGTCTAGCTATCTGTTTGGCTAGGGCTTTCCTGTCCTGATGGACTCCGTTGGAACCCTTATGGATGCTTGCCGCAATCTCTTTTCCCTCGTCGCGGAGCACGCATGTTTGGAGTGGGACCGATTCTTGGACGGATCGCTTGTACAACTCGCCCCATGTTACTAGGAACCAGGCCGCTTGGGCCCGTAGTTTCCTTAATTTCTTCCATCGAATCCCGGGGTATTTCTCCCCTGTTGATGTACCTTTTGATAGGATCCCTCCAGTCCGGATTTGTTGTGATTTGGTTGATCAAGATTGATTGGGCCGTTGGGCTTACTTGTGTTTCAATTTTAACCCAATGTCCTCCTTTCGGGCATGACGTAACCCCTAATCGTGTCAAGGTATCGACCTTCGCATTGTCTCCCCGACCTATGTATATGATTTCCCACATCGCGAAACTTTCTAGAGCGGCTCCGACCACCTCTAGGTACGCGGACATGGAATCCTCTTTTGATAAGATTCTTCCCAGGATTTGATTCGCTATCAGTTTGGAGTATGTATGGATTATTATGTCTGCAACTCCTAGTGCTCCCGCTAACTTTGTGGCTGTTATTACTGCTTCGTACTCCGTGATATTGTTTGTTGTCGGGAATTCGAAATGGACCGCGTGGTCTATCCTTTCACCTGTTGAAGAGAATAGAACCATATTGGTTGTCGCTGAGGATCCGTCCACGTAAATTTTCCATGGGATCGGGTCGCTGGGAATTGCTTCCACCGGGCTCGGGTGTAGTTCGGCCATGAATTCCGCTATTGCTTGTCCTTTTATGTTAATAGTGAATCTGCTTAGCTCCACGGCCCACTTTGTCAGTCGGTCCGAGATATCTGGTGTTTGTGCAGGATCCGTAGGAGTGGGTGCGTGGTTGGCACTGTGATCGGGTGCACTTGAAAATATGGGTTGAGTCTCTGCGATGCCAGGACCACTGCGTATGCTAACTTTTCCAAAGTTGAGTAACGTGTCTCTGCTCCCTGCAGAGTCTTGGAGTAGTAGTAGACTGATTTCTGCAGTTCCCCTGCCTCCAGTACTAGTACCGTGCTTATGGCGTATTTCAAGCTTGCCACGTACAGAGATAGTGCAGGTTCGCCTGGTATCAGGGGCTGCAGGGTTGGAAGGCTCGCTAGTTGTGCCTTCAATTCTTCGAATGCTCATGTGCATTTTTCTGACCATACCACCTTTCGTGATACGGATTTCAGAAGTTAGAAGAACGGATGGCACTGGTCCGCTCCCCATGGTAAGAATCGGTTGAGTACCGCGACCTGACCGTTCAACTCCTGTACTTCCCAAGGTTCCGGATGCGCCACCACCTGGAGCACTTGAGCATATGCGCCAATGGCATTTTCGTAAATATATATAAAACTAAAGGAAATTCATTTTTTTTTTATATATCTAAACTATATCAATTAAATTTTGTAGTTAAAAATATATTGGATAGAAAAGTTATTATAATACATATATTTATTAATTATTATAACACCTTATAATTCATTGTAACACCAAGGACGTTTAAAAACCGATAGGAGTATTTTCGTAATAATATAGCTCTTTAAATGGCCAGGGTTTTTTTAAACTTATAAAAAATAGGCTTTTATAAAAAGAAAATATTAAATAACTCAAGAGGCTTTTAAAAAATAATAACTTAATGGGCTGAACCTTCTTTAATACATCTATAACATCAAAAATACTATATAATAATAATTTATTTAACTATACTTTTTTAGTCCTACATCGATAGAATTCAAAAAACACAA
This sequence comes from Zostera marina, assembly GCA_001185155.1. Classification (NCBI taxonomy): domain Eukaryota; kingdom Viridiplantae; phylum Streptophyta; class Magnoliopsida; order Alismatales; family Zosteraceae; genus Zostera; species Zostera marina. Next base: position 277,388 of record LFYR01001368.1, read on the forward strand.
AGAAGGTTGGTCTATAAATAAAAATTTATTTTGTCTAAAACAAATATGAAGTCTTAAGAGTGAGAGGAGTTTATATTAAAAATAATATAGCTTTTTTAATGGACCACCAATGTATAAATTTTTGACATAAAAATTTATAAGGTCTTAAAATATTTTTTTTTGCCTTTTTAAAATAATAACTTAAAACAGGCCTGAATCCGGGTCGGATTTTACCCGGATCCGTCTAAGGGAGATGCACCTGGCACATCTCCCTTCAAGGTCGCATCCGCGCGCGCATTCGGAACTTTGGTACTTCCTTGATTTTCTTTGGTGGTACCATCGCCATGACTGCCTCTATCTTTTCTTCTCGAGGTTTGATTCCTTCCGGCATGATCCTGTAGCCGAGAAATTATCCTTCGGTTACCTCGAATGCGCATTTCTTGGCCTTTAACCGCAAACGTACCCTCTAGATGTTAGTGAAGGTTTCCTCGAGGTTGAACAGGTGGGTCTGCTCTTCCTTAGACCGAACCAGAATATCATCTACGTAAACTTCCGCATTCCTTCCTATCTGGTTTACGAACGTTTGGTTTATGAACCTTTGGAATGTTGCTCCCGTGTTCCGGAGTCCAAAGGGCATCCCTCGAAAGAAGAACATTCCTTGTTCCGTTATGTATGAAGTTTTTTCCTCGTCCTCCCTGATCATGGGTATTTGGTTGTATCCGGAGTGTGCATCCATAAAGCTTAGTAGCGCTGACCCCGAACTCTTATCCACTAGGTAGTCCATTGACGGGAGGGAGTAGTTGTCTTTCGGGCATGTTTTATTTAAATTTGTGAAGTCGACACACATCCTCCACGTTGAGTCAGCCACACCGGGTACCGTATCGGACGTATGAACTGTGCCATGCGTAGTTTTTCGACCTCAAAGGCAGCTGCCTCCTTTCTTTTGGCCCAGAGTGGGCACATCTTTTTTCTTATCGGGCGGGCTCCCAAGGCTACTCCAAGCTTGTGTTCCGCTGAGGTACGGGCTATTCTTTCTTCTGAGCAGTTCTATCAGCCTTGTTCGTAGTTCTAGACGGATTTGCGTGTCCCTATCCGTATGGTTATGTTACCCAGGCTGACTTCCTCCGTAGGGGATGCTGCTTCAGGCCTGTGTACTTTCTCCCTTGTAGTGTGGAGGAGCCCGTCGCTTTCTTTGGAGGACGCTAAGACCTCTGCGGTTGAATTCATGTAGCATTCTCGGGTTGTTCTCTGTGACCCCTTTACCGTACATATCCCTGTCATCGGGACCTCTGTCTGTCCGAATCCCCGTACTAGAACACGACACGAGCTCAGGTCTTTGCAGAGTCCGTTTAAACATTGGGGTCAGGAATTCCTCTATGTTCATGGCTCAGAGAAGGTTTTGACCTTGTTGTCGATGAGTTCGACCATGAAACGTGTTCCTCTCAGGCCGTTCAACAGAGCCATCTTTATGGCCGACTCCTCTGCCTCATCTAGGTCTTGGACCACCATAGAGAACCGATTCATGTAGTCTATGGGGGTCTCACCGTCTCCCTACGACATTGCCAGTAGGGTTGTTATCACCTTCTTTTGCTGAGTATGGAAAGCAAAGGCCACACAGAACAACCTTTCAAGGTCCTCGAACGCATGTATGCTGTGCAGGGGGAGGCCTCAGTACCATCCGATCGCGTCGCCCAACAATGTCCTTTGGAACATGCGGCAACATATGTCGCTTCGGGTGGCCATGTCCTCCATTCCTGTACAGAACGAGTGGAGGTGGTTCTCTGGGTCTGTGGTTCCATTGTACACCATCAGGCCTCTACGAGATGTAGCATCAGGGCCTCCTCCCTCTCCTCGATGGGTCGGAGGAATTCGTCCCTGGGCTTCTTATTTTCAGCCATTTGATCGGGACATTTGTTCTTGCAGCTGTTTTTGGTTCTCTTAGAGACCAACGGCCGTCAGGAGCAGTTGCTGTGTGACTTCGCTGTCCGAGGTCCGATCCCGCCGGGAACAACGAGAGGTCTGGTCTCGGCACCCTTTTGACGATTCTTCGACCGGGGGTCTTTTGCTGCATTTCCCCATTCGGTGGTGCCGGGCTCCTCCGTCCCCCGGGGATTCCTCGACCGGGGATCTTTTGCTAGGACTGGTGGGCCCAGGTTCTTTCGTCTCTCGAGTGTTCCTCAGTTGGGGACCTTTTCCTGTGGGTCCTTCCTCGATCCCTCCTTATGATAGGAGATCGAGACCTTTCGTAGAGGTGGTCTCAGGTGTCAGTGTAACGCCTCTGATGCCTCCCTTTTTGTAGCGATGTTGATCTGGCGGATTCCGTCCCCAAGTCCTCTGCCGTGGGAGTAGGAGTTCTCCGCCCTTCCGAGCTTTCCTCGCTTCTTTGCGGTCCCGTTTGCCTATTAATTGTGGGATTTTGGGTGGCTTTCCTTCTGTTTGCCATCAGAAAATCGAGTGTTAAATTCACGTCAGGTTTACCATTGATGACGCACAACCAAAGAGACGGACATTACCGTCGATCTAGATCCTTCTCTCTTTCTCTAGTAGATAGTGTAGACTTGTTCCAATTAACCTACTGTTGATCCCTAGGTGAGCAGTATTAATAGGAATACTCTCCTGCCAATGGGACTTGACTTGCTAGATAATTAACTGGGTTTAAGCCCAAGCCATAGTCGGGTTCTCGGACCCGACCCGTATGGTAGTTGGGTCGAGCTCAGGTTTGACCCGGATCAGATCTTTGCTGGACCTGCGTTATGGGCTGTGTCACTGCTGTTAGCCTTGGGCCACATATAGTGGACCGAGGGTATCGCCAATAATCATATCTCAACATTGCAGTTAATGAGGAACTTTCAAAGGATGACAGAAACATTCCTTTAAACGACAATGAGGATCAACAATCATCGGACGATGATGAAACAACATACATTGATGAAAATATCAATACAAGTCAAATCCAAAAACAAGTAAGGAACTCGAGATGCAAAATCCATGTTCTTAGTCAAATTTATATTTTATCATTTCTACTTAAATAATTTTGGAAGATACAAAATATTTCATAATTGTTTTACACTCTCGCATGTCCAGAAATGGTCGACCACAATTGTTTATTTATTCGATATTTGAAATTGAAGTCCGCCATCACTTTGACTCCAACAATGGAGAAAAAACTAATGGAAACCCCTTAATTTCAGACACTTCTGGGAGAACACGAGGAAGATCATCATCGACAACGTACTACTCGATGACATCTGTGGGCTTTGGGAGGGCACCAACTAGGGTGTCAAATAAAGCCCGGCTCGGCCTGAAACTCAAGCTCGTTAAGCTTAACGAGCTGAGCTCGAGCTTGGACATTCCAAACTCGGTTCGGTGGGCTCGGTAAGAAATATAAAAAACTAAAAATATATTAAATTTAGAGAGAATGGAAGTGTAGCACAGATAGTAAAACGTTTGTTAAACATGTGAGAGGTCACGAGTTCGATCCTTCATGTCTCCAAATAATTATTTCTTTTAATTCGAGCTCAGGCTCGCGAGCCTGGAAAGTCTCTGACGAGCTGAGCCTGAACTCGGACTCTCTGAACTCGGCTCTATAAGCAAAAGCTCGGCTCGTTTGACACCCTAGCTCCAACCAATTCAAAATGGGTGGCGACTTTGGGAAAATTTTGAAGATCACTTGCGAGGATCTGAGGCTTATTCTGAACCTTTCATATCGTGGGCGATCGATTGAAGTTGATATGAGAAGTCCAAAGACACCATTCTTCGTTGTCTACAAGGAAATATCCTCAACAAGTAAGTTCCCCAAATTAATCAAATATTGTTATATTTTCAATTTCTTCATACTCATTTTATCTTCGATGTTACAAATAACTTATCGGAATTTTTGAAATGTAGTGAGATGATCAAACATATCATCGGGAACGTGTTGAAGAAGAGAGAGGAATTACGTGACTATACGATGCAAGAAGAGGATAATGTGGTTCGTCTCATCATATGCTTCCTCTTCAACATCTTCTCATTCCCAAACGTCAAGATCGAACATGCTGTGCATCGAACTCATTCAGCAACTTTTCGATCTTCAAGCACTGCTATCCCTAAACTGGTCAAACACTATTATTTCTTGTACTCTAAAGCGTATTCGGCATTGTGGGAAATCTCATTGGAAGAACCACACGTACAATCATAAATAGGTATATCGACTACCTTAACTACTTTCAATAATATCAGTTAGGGTTAGGGTTACTTTAGGGTTAGGGAAGACCAGTAAGGAGAAAGGGAAGACGATCATTACTAGGATTCAGTGTATGAACAAGGGTGAGTCAATCGATTTAACCATGAACACCTATAAGAAGATCCAAATACTATCTTCTGATGATATTTCCCTACTTGCTTGAAAGCTTCAATTTGAGAATCATCTCCCTATAAGATTATTATGCTGAAATCCAGGGTTAAAATAACAATTTGCAATAAACATGAGCTAAGGACCTAATTGAAATAAGCATAACCCAAGGGTCATGATAAAACAGAATAAACTGTTAGTTATTAACTAACATGGTCTTATTTATAAATATTTCAATAAAACATTATTAGAACATAAACGTAATAAAAATAAATGAAAGATTATTACAAAACCTATTATAAAACTACAGTTGGTTTATGAAAGGACTGTTTTATAAATACCCAATTGTTTTCTAATAATTGAACACACAAGGGTGATTGGTTAAATAACCCAAGAACAAACCAAGTCAAATAAGGACCTGGTTGTCATTTATATATAACTCGTGTATGCTTGCAGAAATAGCATAACCGAATTAACGGTCGCAAGCTGGACCCATGGACAAGGCCACAACGTGAAGTCCAGCCCAGAAGTGAATTTTAGTTAGTGTTAATTCTAGTTAATGTTAATTAGCTATTGAGAGATTAGTTAGTTAATCATTCATCAATTAAATGTGTAAATACAACTGTATAAACACTACAAGAAATAAGACCTTGTATGGCGGATTTCCGCCATCTAAAGTGATCGTCGGCAGAAATCCGCCATCTAAAGACCGTCATCTTGGACACCGCCATTAAAACCCCATAACCGCCATCTAAAGACCGTCATCTATTATCCATCCCCATTTCCCACCAAAAATTGTATAGATGGCGGATTTCCGTCATCTAATCTGAAAATTTTCGCGGGAACTGAAAAGTTTTAGATAGCGGATTTCCGCCATCTAAAATATGGCGCGGAAAAAGTTTGGCGCCAATTCATTGATGGCGGTTAATTTTATTGATGACGGATGTCCGCCGACTATCCTTGTAACATTAGATGGCGGAAATCCTCCATCTAAAGTACAGCAGGCGGTTCCCTTAGTTTATAGATGGCGGATACCCGCCATCTATTCGTGGAAGAGGGCGATTGTGCCCATATTTAGATGGCGGATTTCCGCCATCTAAAACTAAGTAAACTAAGTAGAAGAGTATAGATGGCGGATTTCCCCTATACAATGTTTGTTTAATTTTTTTTTGAAACAGGATTCCATATTTTGCGTTTGAATCGTTGCTTTTTGAAATAGAAATCGATATTTCAGAAAACGATTTTTAAATTGAATTTGAAATCGATGTTTTTTATTAAAAAGAAACTAAATTACAGAATCGTTAAACATTCGAAGTTTGAATAAGCAAATACAAATTTTGTAATCAACACTCGTTTGAAAGCGAGTCTTCTGA